>JAQGAE010004990.1:0-11884 GCA_034696685.1 Julus scandinavius | reverse complement strand
ATGAAACATATATTATGCATATATATACATATATTGATAGTATATGCTTCACATATCATTTTTCCATATGGGTAACGAGAATAGCATAAAAAGTTACTAGAGGGCGTAACTGTATCCGTTCACCTACTTTTTCATTCTGTTGGGTTTCCAGCTCCGACCACAGATGGCGCTACAGCCCCTACGTTTTTTTCCATGGACCTCTGACATCATGATGTATTCAAGATCCTCATCGCTTTTTACATACTCTATATTTTGGCACATTTCTTTTGGGAATTAATCGTTGTGAGCAGAGAAGGATGAATTGAGTGCAGGGCTTTTGATTTTTACTTTCTATTGATTCATCGTCGTTGTTCGTGGTGTCCCTGTGTAGGATGGGGCTTTATGTGATGTTATCAATGGCTCTCTTGACAGTGCTAGATCCAGAAAATTTTTCAACATTCAAAACTTGTTTTTTTCCTTATCAGTGTAACGGATTGCTAAGCCGTTTACATGTGTTTACAATGCAAGCCCCATCTGAACGGATGTAGCTTTTCAAGAAGTACTTTTTCCCCCTTGAAATTTAGTGACATATCCTAGGCTACATTCTAAATCTTTTCTAAAAATCAACATTGGGGAGCTTAGACATAGGCATATCAATGAGGGCATTTTTTTTTTAAACAAAGAGAATCGTGAAAGTATTTGATCATAGCTAAAGATATCTAAAGAACAATTGTTTAGTTCTGCAGGGTGGTCGAAAAGTAGGATCCACTAGGATTCTGATTTCATCCAGGGTAATTGCAATGTTTCAATTGTGAAGAAAAACATTTCTCCGTTGGTTCGAAAAACAATTGTTTGGAACCAATAAGTGGTGTCAATCCAATGGTGTTGAATAGTAAATTTTGAACACCATAATATAAAAAGTGGTTAAACTGGCATTAACCCTCAGAAGTTTTAGTGATACTAAATGCTTTTTGTTAAAATGCATGGAGCAGAGGATATAGAGTTGGCATATTATTATACCATTTGTTGAATTTAGAATAGTTTTAAAAAACATAAGCTATTTTGAGAAATGCCCAGCTGAAACTAGTTGATTTTTTAGGCAAAAACCAATGCTCTAAGTTTAAGTTAAACTTAGTGCATTTTAAGTATAGTACTTTGTAGTACATTTGCTTATTAGAAATACGGATTTTATATAAAATGTTGAATTTTAGCAATTCTACATCCATTATGACAACTATCAGCAATATTACACTTACAATAACATTGAAATAGTTGAGGGGATTTTCTTTGGTTAATAAGTCCTTGATTTACACGGATTTAAATTACGCCGATGTGGTAATTTACACCCACTATTAGCAGCGCCATCTATAAAGCACTACTTTAAACAAAATACGGCGTTCCTAATACACAGACGCAAAAACTATCGGTGTTGGACAAAATGTTCACATTCAAATGCAACTTGAAACATTACTAATTTTATGCAACTTCATCCCGTTCTGTAATCAATTTTTGAACGTTTTTGAATTTTGATTTGAATCCACTGAACCCATAATATTTGAGCAAAAATAAACTTATGCTTCACTTTGTAGTTGTTGACCGTTCTGTTGACCTGTCAATAGTCCCCCATCTCCCACGATTATACAGACTTGTAAATTTGTGAAAATGTATTGCCATATGCTCCCGGCCTTATTTATTTTGCCATACATTGCCAGTCCTCCCCCTATTCCCCACCAAATTCAAAATCGATTTTATGCAAGCAGTTTGGTAAATATGCAAACTATTATCAAAAAATCTCCCCTTGACTTGAGGCCCGTTTTTCCGCAAATGCGAAATTTTCTATTTTGATATTAAGTTGAACTTGGAGGGCAATCTCTTCCAGTGTTGAGGCTGTATACTATTATCCCCTTTCCATCCCTCGTTTCCCCGCACCACCAACGATCCATACGTTAAAGATAAATCTGACCATTACCATAGAAGCCTGCTAAGAGTCCAAACATAAGGAGGGAGGGAAAAAAATTGCAATACAATCAAAATCATGAATTTTAAAGCCATATTTCATCTGAAAAGTGAGGCTCTGACGCCTACTTTTGAATAACAAGTTGCTTAAAGGTTACCTTTGTCAGCCAAGTTGCTAACTGAGGTCAGAAATGATAAATAACCCAGGAAAATGCTGATGGGGCTTCATGCCTTGGGTCACGTGCTCTGCTTTGGCTTTGTTTTTGCATTAATGTGATGGGTTTTTGTGTGCCACGGTCAAACATGCTTGCAGGTTTTAAGGGATGAAATTTTTGCTAAGATTTTGTTCCCTACATGAAAATATTTTAGATATGAATTTAGTTTGTGTTGCATTTGATTTTTCTTAAAGAAATTCTAGAAGTTTTACATTGTGTGGTTCAGTCAGGTGTTTTTTATCATAAGGGATTGAAAGATTGTCCTAAATTTATCTAGAAAACTTTGATTATAAGTATTTACCTGAAATACAATTACTAACAAAGGAAATTTGCTTAGACAAAGCAACACAAAAAAGTATAAATGTGACTGAACCTAAGTACAGACATTCTTAAAATAAGAAAACTGTAGAAAATACATTTATTAAATTGGCATGAAAGAACTTTTGAACCTAACCCCATTTTTTCCAATATGACCAATAGTTCTGTATTCACGAGCCATTCTAGTAACCTAATCCCCGTGAATTAGCGAATTAGAATTTCACATAAAACAAAACATCGTGTAAACTTACGTTAAATTTCGCGTAATGTTATTATTTATTTCCTGTATTTAAATAGACCTGTAGTAACCTAATTGCATATACCTAATTTACAGCATCAGACATTGTTATGTTTGTCAAATAGAAATAAATACCTTACTACTGGTTTTTATAATAATGCGCTATATGGTATGCAGGCCTAGGTACAGTGGAACCTCTATTTACGAACAATTCGATTTACGATCACCACATGTTGTTTCGATTTACGAACGGGGAAAACCCTGTGTGCTACCAAAAAAGTGCAAAGTTTTAGTGAATATGGCGTTTAGAAGAATCACAAACGTATTAATGTTGATTTAAAAAAGGAAATTATAGCTAAACATGAAAGTTGTGATCGCGTGGTGCAACCTGTTAAATGTGAACCTTCCATGCATTTGTAACGTATCTAACACTATAGAACCTTGTACAAATTTTGATCAAGTTGGTATTGTGCACAGCCCCAAAAAGCACCTATCGACAACAAAAAATTGATTAAAATATGTGAATTATCGGGCAGAGTCGTTGATAAAGGGGAATTAAGAAGAATGGGCGGTGTTGAGCAAACGAGGACATTTTTTGGACCTACTTAGTACACAGGCCCTTCGTTTCCAAATCAGAATCCGGCACTGATTCTTGTGCATTTTGTCATTCAACTGCCAATAAATTTAATTCCACGCATAATACTGCATTATTTTCACTTATAAAACCATACCATGGTTTAAAAAAAATAAAAAATAAAAATGTAGTCAAGGAACGCATTCTTTGGATTTACAATGATTGCAATGGGAAAAATTGATTCGAATTACGAACTTTTCCATTTACGAACAGGGTCATGGAACGGATTAAGCTCGTAAATCGAGGTTCCACTGTATTTGCATTAATGCTGATGAGTGTAATGGAAATTCTTGGACTTTCATCCCCTAATTTATGTTCTTTTTTTCGTTTCCCCCTTCCTCAATATTTGAAAAAAATACCATTATGCAGATTATGCACACAGTTGTCTTATTATTATTGTTTTTTTTTGTGGAAAAACCGCTGTCTCAATTTTTGTATATTTTTTTAACATAATCTATACATATTGTAAATCAAAATTAGTTTGACATAGTTTGTTAACACTGAAATTGATCTGGGTATTCTTGAACTCGAAAAATACGATGATTAGAACTTCTGAAAACTGATGTTATAAATTTCCCAAGTTTCTTTTTTGCTTGCAGATTAAATATCATAAATAAAAGGTGTAGCCTGGCTACACCAACTTTTCATCATTTACATTGAATTATTTTTCAGTTTAATTAATGAGGTTCTTAAAGGGAAACCCTAAATAAATGTATTGCGCATTAATATTTGTCTTTTATTGGGTGTTGGATATTAAAATTCAATGCTGATGCAGTATGTACCAATTGCAATTTAAAAAAAATTTACTTTATATGTACTTTACAGTACTAAATATGAACATATACGGTGGTCCAAAGTTACTATATATCTTAATCTTTAAATATATTGCAAAATGAAAGTGGCCATTCAAAAAGGACGTCCCAAAATTACTTAAAAAAGACCCTACACCCTGTCCACACGGTGTCCATTTTATCACAGACTCCTTCTCCCCCCCCCCAGTCCCTCTCTCATAGACGTCCTTAACTTTTTTTGAAAAGTAGTCTGTCCAGAACATTTTTTGGAGCATACAAAGGCCCATCATATAACTTTCCAATCACCTTACCTAGATCTAGAAGGGAAATTCCAGCAAAAAATTGGTGTTTAGCACAACTTTAGACAAAATTTCCAAGTTTCTCGAGGTTTTAAAAATCCAAGTACATTTGGGACTGGATACACATTTCTTCTGGTGGCCCTTTCCCTTTTCACTGACCTTTAAAACTCAACTGAACAGAAAAACCAAAAAGTGAAAAATATTATTGGACGCCCATGTCTTCCCCCGTCCCTCCCCCTGTCCACATTACATGCCAGCAGACTTCCTTCCTCCCTCTCTTAAGGGCGCCCTTTTTGAATGGCACCTAAGAGCTTTGTGAAATATAATCCTGATCGGAAGTAGACATGGACCCAAGAAGCAAAATGCAGGGGTACTGTATGTAGAACATCATATATATTTTTAATCATAACAAATATACTATTGATAAAAATGGTAACATTTTTGTTATATGTATGATTTTATGTATACATGCATCATGAGATAAAATACACTTGTGAACGTATCCAAAAATAAAATTATGTATAGCATTTTGAAGTTGTAAAATCAATCCCCCATACGATGGGGTTTATTTGACGACTCCCCAAGACCATAACTGTGATATATGCAAGTGGCCATTGCGTTGTCAGAACCTAGATCTCAGGTACCGATCTCATGTCCCAATGCCAGTTATCATTCATATCGATTGCATATAAAAAGTTAGCTGTAATCACCCACGCACTCCTAGGTGGCGCTACGAATCCGTGGACTCCCCAGTGCCCTCAAAGCATCTTTGATAATCCCAGCGATGTATGCGCGACTGATGGTGTCAGATTATCGAGATTGGATTGTACTTGATATCATCTCCGATTTAATGGATCCTTGAGGCATAACTAGGCCTGCTTTTATGGCGGCTTCAAATAACGCTCTTTCTGCTATAATTTCCAATGGCTATTTTTAGTACGAGCAAGCCTGTGCTGCTGCTCTTTAAAATTGGAAATTCCTCGGTTTGTTTTTCGCGTTATTCGGTTACATAATTGTAAGGCACGAACGAGCACGTCACTGACCAGAAGAAAGCAAAATGCTGAAGCCGAAGAATAAAAAATTCACTAAAGTTTTCAATTTTTCTGAATTTTTATCTTCTGGTTGAGGATTAAACTCCATGCAAATGTAGAATTAATACTCAACACATTTACTAGAGAAATTTCTAATTGTGATAATTTGTGATGAAGATGTGAGCATATCTAATGACGTGATGAAGTAGGTTTTATGTATAGGACGCCATCGACTGTAAAGCCGGGTCCTCCACCAAGAATATCATGAGGAATGAGGATGAAATCCAAAACAAAAAACCAAAAACACAAACCAAAAACCATGATGTCACAACAATGATAATGAAGCCGAAGTGTCTCCACCAAAATACTCAAAAAACGGCTTCAATGAGTCGTTTTGATGGCGCTCCTACCAAAGTAGGTTCGCTACCATCTACACAATTTTTTAGACTCACGCATTGCAAACGATCTACATATCTACATTTCTAAAAACATATCTACTACATATCTATAATAGTTATCTACATCTAGATATAGATATTTAATATTTAGATATTAAATAACTTTAACGTTATTTTTGTAACCCGCGGCATTTTCGAACTTCAGTTCGTCTGCAAACTTTCCGATCAGGTCTCAATTGAGCCGATGGCTGAGCCGAGCCGACTCATTTTTTTCCTTTGATCTAGACCGTTACCCGAGCGATCGTGAAAATGAGTCTAGACTCACGATTTTAGACAAAAAAACGCGTCATAAGTTTGCTGAAACAAAACTTGTAAGCAAACTTTTTTACAAATTTGTTTTAGCAAACCGTGAGTATACTCAATGATACTCTTGGTGGAGACCCGGCTTAAGACGCACATGAAATTCAGTACCACCAACAGAGAAAAAGCTTTGATTCTATAAGAAGAAATGAATTTCTTAGAATAACTTTTACGATTTATTTTTCAATTTACCAACATCAACACACTAAATGTGAACAAGGAGGAAGGAACTTTCAGGTGCGTCATTTCAGGTATAATATTTGGTAAAATTTGCGGAGAATATTCAGCTGACGAAAAATATACATGTAGATCTGCACACAGAGCATTGATGAACACATGAATCCGGAAATAAGTTTTTTAGTAACTTGTATCCAGGGGTATAGGAGACAACGATGTTTCCAAGTCCCTGTATACATGTATTCTGTGATTATCGCCTGGACTGTTTACAGGGCAGTATTATGGGTATAAGATACTCCCGCGATTCTAAGACGCACACCATTTTTAGAGTTGCTTCTAGCGCCTTAAACACGAATCTATATACGTATTAGCTTCTCAGTATGTGCTTATTTGTTTGCCGTCATTTTGGGTGTTGGCATCGTGATTACCAAATCACCCTATCAGCAAAAAAAAAAAAAAAAATAGGGAATGGGCGAGGAAAATCCTGATTGACTTGGCTTAATGATGGATTTAAAATAATTGGCAGCATCTGGTTGATCTCTGGCAACATATTTGCCCAAATAGGCATGCATTTGCGACCCTTTTCGAATTTTCCAAAAAAAAAAAGTTGTTTAAAGTTGTCAAACTTTAAATTGTGGCCTACATGTACATGTTGATTTACGGACATTCGCAGAGTTGCTAACTTGCTAGCTCTGCTGAGAATTATACCCTCACGTGCATTGACCACGTAAATGTGGGCACTCCATTTGCATACCAATGCAAGCAAATGTAGTGAAATTGCTCGCAGGGTCCGGCCTTCGCGAAAGTGGATGCATAGTGGACATTGTACGCTCGGTGGTCGAATTGGTAAGTTTCTATGGTAACAGTTTAGCCAATTTGTCGGCTTTTATAGGTCGCTATGACAACCACATCGGACTTCTTAAGTCTTGTTAGTTGTGCATCTATTCATGCGCATAGACTTAGTTAGCCAGCGTCCACTTTCATCTGACCATGCCGAGGGGTGCGTGGGGAATAAAATTGGATGCTGAAAACGGAGAAGAGCTTCCCTTGCAATGGACATGCATAATTTGCGACTATATTTTATGCATGGCTCTGTAACTTCTCCCTTACTTTTTACGGTTCAAATACTTTGATAATACAGCTTGATAAAGGTCGTGACCCGGGACAAGTTTACTATTAACTTGTTTCCACGTTTAAATCCAATTTTTGGATTTAGTTTTACATCTTATATATGTCTTTTTTTACTTTCTTTATTTATATTTTTAGTAAATTATTGCTTGGCTCGAAGTTCACATTTGAACTTGTATGGGTCAAAGAATTAATATTTGTACATATAATATTAATGTGATCACATTTGATCCAGTTTGGTCCATTGTTAAAGAAATAACAATAGTCTGGCGATTCTAACATGTTACTTATAAAAAAAAATGAAAACCAATCTTTCTTTAATTTAAATTCTGAATTGATTGTACAGACAGTACATAACTACATACATGTATTTGTGCTGCACCTATTTTAAAGTTAAAAAACACTTACTTATCTTCATTTTTTACATAGAAGTTGGTTAATGATAGTGTCTTATTCATTCGATAGTTGCAAGTCAGTAGATTAGTATTTTTAGATTATATTTTTTTTTCTAAAATCCTAAACACCATACAAGTCATACAATGTTTAGCACTTCTGTCATCTCAGCACTTGATGATGGTTTCTCAGCTAGCTAATGTGCTTACTAGTTACATATTTGTTCCCATCACAATCATTTTCATTCTAATGCTCTAAGACTGAACTTGGTAAAATGTCAGATTCAGTAGTTAGGGGAGCTACCTGAATATTCAGGTTAAACACCATCCATTTTTTGAAATTATATCAGATGGGGCATCGATTTTGATAGTATCTTACAGAAGTTCTATTTCTTACACTTTTACGAATTCTTTATAATAATAACAGTTTAAAACTCTAGCTAAATGACACTGTCCAGATTACGACATGTTGATCACAAAAGCGATTATTTTAGTTTGTATTTGTATACGAACGTTCAGGACTTGGTGATTTAGATAACAAAAAACAAATGATAAAATTATCACATTAAGTGGAACGTTAACTATCAGTGCCACCTTTAAGACCATCCTAAAGTTCAAAATTAAAGATAAAATTGCTGACACGACATTGCATGTTCTTCTACGTGTATATTACAGTATAATTCACGTTTATTTTGGATACTAAGTTTTGAATCAATTGCTATGTTGCGTGCTTTCTTATCTTTCAATGGAGGGCATGACCTACGATTCCAAATTGGTGGAATCTGTCATTTGCTCACTTGCAGGATAGTTGTTCACGCCTTCAGAAAATGCCTATGGTGCTGCCATCTGGCAAACGTCTGATACCCACATAAAAAAAAACCAAGCAAATACGTACAAAAAGTGGTCGGTGCTTATAACTGAACATTTGCTCTTCAAATAGGTGTTGTCAACTAGATATTTAGACAGAATCTTCACTTAAAATTCGATGAAGAAAATAAGATGGTATTAAATTGTCTTACCTCCCCTTTTCTTATATACACAAAAAAAAAAAAAAAAAAATGAATACGGTTGACTTTCCAATATCAAGGCCGAAGAAGATTCAATGTGAACTTTTCACAAATAAGGAAGTTTACACAACTTAAACTGCACTGCTTGCTAGGAAATGAAAGCACAAAAGAACAAAAATGTTACCTTGTGTTGTTGACAATAGTGTGTATATTTATTTTCGTTTAAAAAAATTACAATCCGGTTTGTAGGTGGCAGCACCATAGGCATGTTAATAATGTGCAAAACTATCTTGTTGTTAGTCAATTCCAAACTACATTTTGCCAATCATTTCCATCAAATTTGATTCCATGGATACCTAGGCACACTACACTACTTGTAGTTGTGAGGAATAATTGCCTGGATCTAGGGGCTGTGGTGACTGATGACTGACAAAATAGTATTAGTTCGCACAAAAGCACCAGATGACTTGTAAATGAAATTACGAATCGGCGTTACACGATTAAACCACCAAAATGTACTGCTTGTAGCTTTGTATACTTCCTCGCTAGAGTGAGCAGAATTTCCAATTCGGAAATAATGTTTCTGGTCACATGCATTTCACTTTTTAAGTACATATTATGGCTAGTAGGAAAACATTTCTTAACCTGGTATTTCCTGATAGAAAAAAATCTTGGAAAAAGGTCAAAATACCGATAATACGAATAGCATGCAATAAACAGATTAGACGATCATCGAATACCAATAATGACTCAATAATAAATTGGCAGGAACTTGTAATTTTAGATTCATTTATTTAATTATTTTCGTAGTGCCTTATTAGCGAAACTTAATTTCTTCATTTTCATTTCAGTCATCTAGGAAATGTTTTTAATGCTACTAATTATGTAGACAGTTTTTACTGCTTATATAGTAGGGGATACCGGGGCACAGTGGATTCACTTTTTAGAATTCATCTTTTTTTTTTGGGAAAATATTTAACTTGTAGCATTTAAAAAGAATAACACAGTAATATACAACCCTTCAGGATCTGTATACATTTTGTCGTCGTTTTAGAGCTACTACTTTTTTTGCTATAAAAGGTTAAAGTTGGTTGTACAGACTGTCCCACTGTGCCCCTATACCGGGCACAATGGGACAGGGCATGGGGTACTGTGGTCCATGCGAAATTATGACAAATTTTTCAAGAAAAAGAACACCACATTGATTAATTGTGTTTAATTCAGCACGTCAATTTAAAATTCCAAATATAAATCACAAAAACGATTAAAATTAACCGTAATTACAGCAACTTTCATATTTTCACTGCTTACTTGTCCAAATGCGTTTTTTTCTGTGATTGTGAACCATTTTTACTTTAAAACATACATTTAAACATTTTTCAAAAAACATTAATTGGGGTATGCTGGGACATGCCCCACTGTACCCCATAATGTTGTGGTCCACTGTACCCCGTATAACCAATTTGATTTGAATAAGGCCTTACAGCTGACCACATGGCTAATTAACATAAACTTTAGTTTGAAATTATAGCTGGATGTACACTCGTCAATGGTATATTGCAGCATTACTAATGTTTTATAATTACACCTGGAATAAAAATCCAATTGCGAGTTTAATAATTACTTTTCAAGAACAAAAACTTTTAACTGCAAATATTTTCTTCTATACTTGTGTCAAATCGCAGAAATTTTGGTTAATGAAAGTGCTGCATACAGCTTCGTTGCAAATCATTGGGGATAGGGTTGCTGATAAAACCTGATTTTATAAAGACGTTGTACCACCGTGCCCCATGCCCCACTATGCCCCTGTCTCCCCTATACGTAGCTAAAGTAGAAGAAAAACTACAAGTAGTAAAGTCAGATCTTGTTTGGTATATTTCGCTTGATCGATCATTTAATACATCATATCAGTCTCCTGGAAGCTTAAAATAGCTGACAACCTTGTATTAAGACAATATTCATGTTATGAGTATAATAATTGCATACATTTGCATTAAACCCCATTTATGACCATACATGTTTTCAGATAGAAAATATATGGATAATGTTATATATGGTCTTATATGGTTTTTTCTTCCTGGGGTGCCTTGATAAAAGTGTCCCAAAGTTACCCCACACGTTGGGGTAACATTAGGCCAGAAATGGATGGGATTGTAGATTTTTCTGCACCTGTTAATTAGAGTGCAAAATAGTGCCATATTTGGAAAGAGGAGAGTTGATTTTATTTGGCCTGGCCAGTTTTGGATGTAATTAGTGAACAATTTTTCAGAATTCCAATAAAAAAATACACCATAAACTCCCTAAGATGCATTCTCGATACCTACATATATGCAACTGTACATGTTTATTATCCAAATTGCATAACATAACATTTTTTTAGAATGCCTATGTATGTCGCGTTATAGGTAAACTGACTACAGTAGAACCTGTCTAAATGCATACTCTTGGGACCTGTGGAAAATATGCATTTAAACAGGTTATGTGTTTAGACAGGTTCATCAGCAAACATGTGCCAAATAGGGAATTGCCCCTTTTTTAATCCTTGACGAGTCACTAGCTATTGGGCACCATTTTAGTGCATGTTACATGTACAAGTACAGTAATTGCCTTGAATCCCCCTGCCTGTTGCATTTGGTTATAATTGTGTAGGCCTACATAAAAAAAATGGCGTCTAAAGGTTCAATGTACACGACAATAACAAATTATGTCCGTATATCCCTGGGACAGTACAAAAAGGATCATCCAAGTGCTTCACACAAGGAACCCATAGTGGCTTCAGAAAAATCACAAGATCAGGGTCAGTCAAGCCACAATCTCTAGAACACTGAAGAAGTCAACATAGCCTATATGTTAAGGTGGGACTTAACCGCACCAAAAGCAAAACCAAAAGCAGAGTTTTTGAAAACATGTTAAAAAAGCATGTTTTTCAAAACTTGCTTTAGTTTGTATGTTTGCATGCTT
>JAQGAE010004989.1:0-11884 GCA_034696685.1 Julus scandinavius | reverse complement strand
CACGAAACCAACAAGCAGCGCCATCTCGCGACAGCCTGCTTAGTAAAACCCTGGATGGGGCCTCCGATGGCCTAATTTCAAATGGGGGTTGTTTTGCGGTTAGGAATTTTCCGTCATTTCAACAACACAAATTTGGAGTTGGCCTATAAAATATCCCTTCTTCGTTGATGGAATTCTCATGGGTCTTCCCTTATTGACGCAATTTCCCCCTCCTTTTACACCCAAAACAACTTACTTGAAGCCCTCTCGTTTACAACCTAAATAAGGGGCCCCATCCAGTCCTTGAGTTTGCGATCACTTCCGGTGTTGTTTACGTTTTGTGTGCAAAAGTACAAAAAAACCATATACAGCCTCCAATAACAGGGTGAAATATAGCCGTAGAATTGGCAATCATTTTTTTTGTGGCGTTTATGGTGCAAACATACTTTGATACATTATTTTTAACAAAACTTGATTTCAAGATTCCCTAGATTAAGTTCGAAATATCTCAGTTCGCCATTACTATGTTTTTCGGTACTGCAAATTCAGTCCTCGCTTCTATACCTATACAGATACCCTGATTTCATATTTTCTCAAATCCTTACTAATAATGGCGTTTAACGTCCCCTATTTAACTATAAAAATTGATGTGACAAGTGTCGATTTTACGAAAAATTCCATTTTCCCGAAACTAACACTTGATAACAGTATAAAACTGTTGAATTATTGCCCTTAACATCAGTAGATCCTATCTTCCGGGGGCCGTTATTGTTTCAACTACATATTTTATTGCGCATTGAAAACACAAATTACAAATCCCAACGTCGTTTAAATAATATATCAATTACTTTTCAAGGAAAACACGCAGCTTTCCGCGTGCATTTCCCGGAATCCTAACCAAGTATCGAGGCCCTGACTAAGGTTCAGAGTAGCCAAAACCCTTTATTTCGGTTCCCTTTCACAATGGGGGCCCACCGTTCCTTACGACCGCATTCCACGCAACTTTACCAAACTCCTGCCTCCTTGTCATAAAAATCTTACCTCAACAATCCTCAACACCCGTCTTTCTTGCCTAATGCCATTCTCACGCAATACGAGAGGCCCTGAACGGGGGCGCTGGTACCCCCGAAGTGGCCCACCCACCGGACAACGGAGAAGGGGTGCATGGGTACACCTTCAAAGTCACGCCACGTCTAAAGAAGAACCAGCCCCGAGTCCTTTTAAAATATTGAAGTAATTGTTAACTGACCAGTAAGGGGTTGCTTCCTGATTAAGGAAACCCAGGTAGCGAATGACTTCCGCCCTCAAGATGGTCTTTTTTTTTTTTTTGTGCAGAAAAGAACCAACAGATGGCTAAAGGGGAGCCAGCCAGGCTTAAAGGCGCCTCACGCACCTAAGAGGCCCCTCTTCGCAGGGTTTCAAACCAGGGATTCATTGAAAAATGAGGAGCTTCCGTGTTCGGGCCCCGACTTTGAGGTCTTCGGGGGTAACCACGTGACCTAGAGTGCCATTGTGCAGGCACACCCGAAAAATCCTTAAAAAATCGGTGGGAACGCGCAACGCATTTTTACGACTTTAGAAACTTTTCTTTTCCAGGTTTCGCCTGCAATTACGTAAGATTTATACTAATTCAAATTACCCCTCGTCCCGCATTTACAGGATGACGGAGGGTGGGCCAAAGGTCCCGTGGAGGATGCGTGCGAACTAGGGCAATCTGCAAACCCTTCCACAGCTTTTGGGTCATAGTGTAAGAAAACCCCGACTGCTTAACTGTACCATTGGGAAATTGGGTTTTGAATGATATGTATTAAAGTAAATAAAGTGCTTTATATAGTTTCACTTACATACCACAACATGACGTCAAAATTAAATGAGAACTATATCTACGTCCTTATTTCAACGACAATGACGTCAAATTAACTTCCATACAAATGAACGTCCATGAGAACGTACATGAAGAAAGCCCAATGTTAATGTTATTTGGGCAAAGTGATATTTGGACATGGTGTCCATAATACCTATCTGGTGAAGTGTCCACTTGTCCATAGGACGTTTTGTCCAAATAGCACTGTGATTCACCCGATACCAACACTTGATACAATAATACTTTTGCCTAGTCAGTGGACCCACAAGTGTTCAATGTAGACAGGTTTCACTGTATACGTACGTTCTCCTTACTACAAGTAATCTTTGTCGCAGTTTCACCCTCATTTTACGAGTTATTTAGCGCCAAAAAGTTCATGTTATTTCAGATTTTCCTCCCCTCAGAATGTCACTGCCATGGTTGTGATGACAAAAAAATATATACATATATCAACGGGAGGGATTTCAGCCCTGCAAATGTGGCCATTTATCCACTCAACAAAGCACGTTTCAATAATATTTGTGCGGAATTTGAGTTTTATCGGCGATCCACCAATGGATCCACCGATTCAATCTTCCAGAACAGGGGCGCCGCCATGTTGGGCACCCCTAATACTTTTGTGTTCCCAACGGCAGCGTATGTACTACGTAGAGTTCAATAGGGAGAGTTTTTGACAGGCCGGAAGGAGATAACAAAGGGAGCCCTCCAGCGTAGAAACACGTTAATAAATTGACAAAAATTTATATTCATGTGAAATGTACTTTATGTAACCGGGTGAACGTCGTCACTCTAGGGCTTTTGGTTTTCTCTTACTTATTGGAGCCACAAAGAAACTTGACTTTCTATGCTCTTTCACTAGATTACGGTGTTCCTAAAGTTTACACCAATATTTTGTAGACCATGCAAAATACAAACTTAATACTTCTGATAAGATTTCAGGAATTTGTGATATATCTTTGAGATTAAGCAAGAAGTTTGATGTGATTTTCTTCATCAATAGTAGTACCCAGATGACGTCAGCCATAGGGTAAAGGATGTTGATGAAAACGTTTCAAAAAAGGTCCCAAACATTGATTCACCAAACAAATTTACGAGGATAGGACATGTAGCAAATAATAGACCTCCATTTCTCCTCCTTTGACACCCAACCGCTCGTGGCAGGTGGCGGCCATGTTTTATGAGGGTTTTTGAACAATGGCCGAAATTGGTGAATAAACAAGGGTCGAGGATGCGAATTATTCTACCCTCTCGATCCCTCGTGTTTTTCCGCCAACTTTCACTTTTTGTTTTATGATTTCCCTAAAACGGGGACGGCATCCCTTTGAAACCAAACATTCGGTCAGCAGTAATGGCCGTCGATCCTTATTGAAAACTCTGGTCACTACACCAATTAACAGATACTGTGATTGCGCGATGAAGCTTAAGCTTAGAGTGGTTGTATTCAATGACAACCCTTTCACTTTCAACGACGGTTTTTTTCTGATCAATAATTGTTAAGGTGGCCAGAACAAGGGCACAGGGTGGAAAAGCACACTTTTCACAATATGCCAGGCCAGTGTTTTTCAACAATAACATAGGCTTAAGTCTGACTGAAGCGACACCCCTGCTGAATAACATTTCACCACACCGATTTATAAAACCTGGTGTGGTATACTTCAGAAAGTTATGAGATTTTAAGAGAAATTTCAGGAAAAGCATCTGGTGTTCTTCAGTATTTTTTTTTTCTTCATAAAGACAGTTAAAATAAAATCTGTTTGACATTACCCAAAATTTGAAACCAACCTTTATAGCACAATGTAGGGAACATTGCCTTAAATAAACAAATATATGCACTATTTTGTGATAGCATGCTAGAAAAGTCAAAACATGCATCTATAGATCTATTGCAACACAAACATCACATGATTACATCAACTGTGCTAATATGATAATAATACTATACTAAAGCATAATTGAAATGGATTGTTGCTTGCCCACAAGTGGTTTTAGTATATTGCTTAGCAATAAGTAAATACTTGGACAGCTTATTTATACTTTCCAACTTAAAATAACTTGAAGATTATAGACACGATGACTTAAGATGAAAAATAATACTGTATATGGAAACCTTACCTGCACTTTACAAATATACAGACTGGTATTCTTTTGGAAAGTTAAACGAACGGTATCTATAGAAGAAAACAAAGCTTTGATGAAAATCAATACTTTACAATATGGTGATACTAAGTTCTAAACATGCACTATTTATATCATGAAAATATATTCAAAATAATTACAAAAAATTACCCGAACAAGGATAGTTTGGTAGATATTTATTTTTAAAATGTATATAGATATATCTCTATAAAATTATTTCAGATCAATTTGCGAATCACATTCTTAATGAGGGAAACAATGGTTTCTTGGTTAAGATATACGTACAGGGTGAGATACATGAAGTAAATACAAGTTTCGATCTTGCACCCTAAAGAAAACACGAATTACAAACATACACACATGAGAAAATTTGAACAATTACCACCGACATTTTGCGCAAGTATAGAAAAGTAGAAATTGAACGTGTCCTAGGCAGAGGACGATGAAGTTACTAAACTACCACCAAACACCGACTAATGAACGAATACGATAAAGCCTATATTGGTGGCGAGGACACCACTGTATACTTTTATCAAAAATAAATCAGCACGTAATTAAAGAAAAAAAAGTACCAATGTTAAAAAGTAACGCCAAGTTGCATTATGTACAACCAAAGCCAATTGCAAATTCCACAAAACATCTAATTTTAATAGATGAAAATATATGCAAAATTTATTGTTCCAATCCTTCTAATATTTTCAAAGCAAACTCCCAACAATAATTTTAAAAAAAATCATTTTAAATTATGTGTATCGTTGTTATTTTTGTTTTAAATACAAAAAAGCTGAACTTCAATAAAGATATTTTGCAAATATTAATGGGACTGCAATTTAACTCGGTCCTTAGACCAACAGACTTTTAAAACCCACAAACCAGACGCATGTGCCATTCTACGTGGAGCGCAAATGCATTCCATAAAATAAAAAAACACGAAAACAAGTGTTAGAATTAATCAAAAACTAATTTGCAAAACACATCCACGGATTAAAAAAGATCGTATCTCAGGATAAACAGCTTCAACTGATGGTAATTTATTTCTCTTTATCTTTTCAAGTGTTTATAGTTTTGGCGAAAAGTGCAGCTGATATCTAATAATATCAGGAGTTTTTGTAATAAATAACAAAGATGGTCGCGCCTTCCTTTCCATGCTTGAAATGTTTACTTCATCGTCGACGTTTGAACTAAAACGAAGCGTTCGTTATCGGAAAATAACGAGTGAAATTGTTGTCGGGATGTTATTTACGTTTCCAAATTCAATAATAAGATAATAAGTTGAGTAGCTAAGGCGGACATCTTGTTACTTTTCCTGGCCTAATTACGCGCATAAGCGGCCAATGCCCTTAGAGCTTTTTTCAAAAACAACGCACAGGGTGTTGACGAAAGCTTTATAATGCACTATTAAATACACGAGGAAATACAGGCGTATTTTGATAAACAAAAGCCAAATGCTTTCATTTAATTCAGCTTTGTTACACCGAGATTTTTTAAGCAGGCCGGCAGATGGCGCTTCATGTAATTCAACCGGTGCGCCACCTGGCAACGAAAACCCTTTTTTTTTTTTTTGGTAAGTTCAGTTTTAGTTACTTATAACTTTCTGTCAAAGTCAAAATTTTTTCAGCATTATTTTGATATCTTTATGAGCAATTTTGCATAATTTTGCCAATTTCTTTTCTCCCATATTTTCAATAGTGAAAAATCATTTTTTTAATATCAAAAAGCCTATTAGATCAGCGTTGCTACAGCGTATACATTTGTACCAGATCTACACATGTTTTTTTTTGTTAGATTTCCCAAGTAAATGTGACACCACAGAATTTAACATCTATTACATTTTACTGACGTCTGAACTAAAAAAAAACTTGGTGATTTCTTAACTACACAGAAACTGTATCATTATAAGCTCAATTTTTTCCACATGTTCAACCCAAATATACATGTTAAAAAAACTTTTTTTAACATGTACATTTGGATTGGAAATGTTGAAAAGAATTTAGCTTGACAATACCTGTCATGGTTAGGGTTGATGTACATTCCATAAAATACTAGGAGTACAAGTTTTTCGTGAGGAGTTACTTAAATGGAAAACTTCTGCCTGGTACCTAAAGTATATGTATAGCTATCTAATACAAAATATGTATTCGATGTGCCAACACCGCTCTATAGGAGCTGCTATCGATTTTGTAAATAGACAGGAATGCTTTTTACAAAGTTACGTGTACATAGAGATTTTACATGTTATTTCTTCACAAAAACTGACTATAAATCGACCTAGCACAACTATATTGATCGATAACAAAATACAATACTTTTTTATAATGTAGATCTATTCGTATATATTTCATTCGTGATGATGATGAAGATGATCATGATACTCATAATACAGTTATAAAAAAAGTACAAAAATTAGTTATACTCTGCGATATATATGGTTCGTCTCGTTTTCTCCACCTCCCACACCTCAATCATTCATTTTCGTATCATTTTACGAAAAATAATTTCAGGAGTATTTGTATTTTACAATAATACTCAATTTTCTTACTCACACACATTGTCACACACGTGATATAATTGAAAAATCCAAGATGGCCGCCTCCTGTAGCAGGCTGGGAGGATAGAAAATACGAGAAATAATCACATCGGATTAACTACACGTTAACTACGGTTAAGAAGCTTCGCAGAAATTATGGAAACGAGAAGTTTATTTTGTAAAAGAAAAAAAGGGGGGAAAAACCCTGCGAAACATTGATAAAGCTGACGCCGCTATTATAAACTAGCGGTTAACTATCGCTGATAGTCACATGGGCCAACACATTGGTATACGAAACGTGAATCGATAACATCATAGTTGTCATCTAAAATAGTGATAATAGTTGTTTGATGTTCACAACGAATACAAAAACAAACAGAAATGGCAGTTTTCGTCGTCTACTATAAGGCCATAATTATATTTACAGCGTTGTCCATCCCTGAAACTCAAGTCCTAACTTAAATCGACAGTTAATTTTGAAGTTTGAAGGCCTTCTCGTAATCCTAACTATGAACAGTAGCATTTTTCCAATTTTTTTTAACGTTCATACATGAGTGACCAATTCATGAAGAATTTCAAGTTTTCAACCGTTAGATAATGCATTTCCTTCCCCCCACAAAACCAAAACATAAAACGAATTAAGATCTAGATTTTTCAAAAAAGTCTAACATTTTATAAAATTATACATATGATGTAATCATTTTAATTTTAATAATCTGTAATTCTTTTCATTATTCCCTACCGCCATAATGAGGGGAGGGGGAATCGTTCTGTACCACTTAAGGCCATCACTCAATGGCAACGTGGTTAGGATTACGAATAACGCCTTGTTAAGTCAGCAAAAGCCGATAATGGAGGATGTTAAGACGCGATTGTTGCAAACTATATTAGAATATACTGTATAAGCTGCACTCCGATAATTATTACATTAATTACAAAATACATTGTACATACTTTGAGAGGATATCTAAAGGACGTAAAAACTGAATCTGAAAAACAGACCAGGTCCTACCTAGAACAGACCTGGATTTGCATTTGGTAATCTTTAGATGACGCTGTGGGCCTGTGGTTATTTCAGTGCCATTCCAAAGGATGATTTATAATACAAAAACGTTTCTTAGGGCTATACAAGTATATTATAATACAGTACAGTACATTACAGTAGAGAGTAGATGCAGTCGAGCGCCATCTATGGTGCATTTCCCACAACAATCTTTGAAACTCAACAAATTTTGCAATCGAAGTTTAAATCGTAGATCAGCAAATATATCAATTTAGGAACATTTAGAATAAGTTGTCAGCTTTTGCAAAACTTGTGGGATTGATATTATTATTACTTGGAATAAAAAAAAAATTGCCCTCTTTTCATCGGTCCATTGTCAATATCAGCAGTATTTTTTTTTAAATAAACCTCTTGGAACTGGTTCAACCCAGTACAGTAACCCAGTCACATGTTTTACATGAAGAAGGTTACTAGTAGAAAACTCCATAATTTTGATATGTCAAAAATAATGTGCAGTATATGCCATGGGACAAAAAACAACGTTTCCGGTATTATATACTGGTACTGCAGATTTGCCAAAGTGTAAACTTAAGGAATGTGGTAAAACTATCCTAAAGCACGACAGATGGCGCTGCCAAGTACAAAACATTTAGCCATATAAGTGCAGCGTTGGTTATGTGGTAAAACTACAGTTTGCACAACTACTGCACTTTTACTTTTGCAAACTATTGGCACTTTCAAATTCGAACAATTTAAATTCTATATTTGCTGCAAAAAAAAAAAAAACCTTCAGTTTTTGTAGATATTCTCCAGGGTGATATTTGGAAAGGAGTCTCCCCTCTACAAATCCTACGCAAGAATTCTCCCACAGCTTTTATTTTGAACATTGATGGCGCCACATGCTTGTCAAGTTCTCGACAGTAGCGCCACCAGTGCTCAGTGCTCGAAATAGGGCTAATGTGAATGAACCATAGGTCTCGAAAACCAAATCCATGGAGATTTAACACATTCCTGTGGACAGGGCGAGGCAGTTCGGTCATTCCGGGTTTAATTAATGCCTTAATTAGCGATGAAAATGAAATTAACGACATCATTGTATCGGACACCAACGTTGATGTGCAGGTAACGGTATAGAACCCCAAATATAGACACAAGAGTATGAATTACACGAGAAAAATACAAAAACTACGCTTGGTAGTCAAGGGTCAAATGTGGGTGGAATTACGAGATGGCGCCACTGTAGCCCCTATTCCGGTATAGCGCTACCTAGTGGTGTATGAGGCCTTAACATGGCATTTTCGTGAAATGACTTAATTTCGCATTCCAAACTGCATAAACTGGAGCCCATAGCTTGAATGATTATGTTCAGAAAAACGAAATACATCTGGGATCAAGAGATAATAATCCATCAGTATAGATACAATTTTTTTTCCATCTCAAAACTATCTTATTTTTCACTAGAAAATGTAAAACCTGAGCATTAATTTTTCCACACTCGATTTCCAAATCTGCATTTCCTCATCATCTACAAAAAGCCTAACTAAATATTCATTCAAAATTCCAATACCAAAAATTTCGGTGAAAAAAGGGTAACCTGAAAATATATTTAAATAAACTACACTTGTATTTTTGTACAAATCTAAAAAAAGTGCTAGATTCTAGTACAAAAATAATGTCAAGATTGCAGGAAAGCAGCTCTTTCTTTAACCATCTCAACTTTGTGTGTGTATTTATGTTATTTTCCCTTATTTTTGGTCTTTTTAAGATTTTTTATCTTTCTTTAGTGCAGATACAGTAGATATATATTTTTTACGTTTTGTTTTTTGCTTAATAAAAAAAAACCTCGTTAACTACTGCTAAATGCAAATAAACCCGCAAACACGCAAAATGTAGAAAAATACGAGCTGAAACCTGCGCGAAAATTATGTGTGGACAATATGTGGTCATGGACCATTTTCAAGAACAGTGAGCTAAGATTACAGGGTCAGTTTGATCGCTGCAAGCCGTGACATGAAATGTTTCAGATTTTTTTGAGAAATCTCATATCTATCCTCAATTTCCACACAAGAAAGTTAGCCATTTCTTTCAAAAAATAAAACTTATTGGCAATTTTCTTATAGTATTTAAAAAAAAAGAAGTTGCGAGACACGAAAACCAGTGTTTCAATTTGAGAACAGTGCAGAACACGTTTAAAAACCCACAAAACAAACAAGGTATCGAACCAACGTATTAACAAACATTTCGAGAAAAAAAATGTCCCCATTTTTAAAGGAATCTTAAAGGAAAGCAATGACGATTCTCAGCTTCGTGAGGAAAAGTCCTAAATGCTTTTGCTTCTTCTCAGTGTGGACATAAAAACAGTCCAAGTATATCGAAGGTTTTAAACTAGTTTCACGGTTGTCTTTTCGGGAAAAGTTCACAGCGAGATTCACAACTGTCCTCGGTTCTGATGGAGACACACCTACTTCGAAATTTCCCCACAATTGAGAAACTGTTTTCCAAAAACAAAGGGCTCATCCTTCGAGGTCCTTTCCAAACAGTTATTGTGTCTGACTTTCCTCTCAGAAACACTCCAGACAAACATGTTACCAAAACAAAGGGATTCGCACAGTCCTCGGTTCCGGAGGAGAAACACTCCACCCAGTCCTTGGTTCTGGAGGAACAAATCTGTTCAGTTCCTCTGGTGGAGGAAATTCTCCAAGAAAACGTTTTACCAAAACAGTCCTCGGTTCTGGAGGAGACTAACCTGTTTCTGAACTTCCTCTGTAGGAGAAAACTCGTCATACGATCCTAACCGAATCCGGAGCCTCCATGGTGGACCTCACTGACAGCAGACCTGGGTCTGCAGGAACTCCCGCTCGCTGCTTGCGAATGTGTTGAGGGCCTTGACGAAATGGTAGTCGATGTGTCCGCAGTGTGGACATGGTAGGCTGTTGCTGTAGTCGCTGAAGTAGTTGCAGCGCTCCTCGGGCAACACCACCAGCTTGTGGCAGTTGTTGCACTTCAGTCGGTCCAGGCAACAAGGGTTGGCGGCGAAGATGTCGTACGAGTACATGGTGCCCAGGATGAGGGAAGTCCCCTGCCAGCGACGCAGGCAGAAGTGGCAGCGCAGGAGGGTCGTCCAACCCTCCAGGCAGCCCATGCACACGGCGCCCAAGAATTGCAGGCGACCGTCAACTTTCACCTATGAGATAAAAAGACAGCGACCATCAGTGGTGGGGATATGATGGATTATTCTGCATGCAGTTGAAAACCAACTCAATATAACGGTTTAGGACATTTTTACGTTGTTTTATCTTTTCAGAGGGTCCTTTATTTATATACTCCACAATTAGTGAACATTTTGGGGCAATTTCTATCTGTGAAATGAAATTTTGCCATGAATTATTCGACAGTTTTTCATAATATTAATATAGCTTTTTTTCGTAAGAAAAAAATCATTTTTCCCCGAAAAATAAACAACAACAAAAAAACAACCCCACCGTATCTCTGTATCTATAGAGTTAGAAATTTCATCACTATGGCATGAGAGCAATTTTATATCGTTAGGAAAAACATTACTACCTAGGAGGGTGAAAAATATTGTACTATAAATACATTTTTTTAGAAAAAGTAACACCTAATCTATCTTGAACATAACGCGTTGATGAAAATATTTTTTGGCGCATTTTCAGGAGAATTGAACCCTCAAATGCTAAAGTGTACCTAAAGATTATGGAAAACCAAAATAATTTTTTAGTAAATGTTGAATATATCCGAAAAGGTTAAAAACGGCAGCTTTCCAACACAATTTTAAAATGTATCAACTTTTTATTTGCTAAAATAATCCTAGTTTTAATGAAAGTGAACTTTTGTTTCTCTAGGAAAGAATCCTATTTTAAGAGAAAACAACATGTAGACCATTCTATCTTATGTAACCATTCTAGCAATATTCGGATAAGTTTCCATTAGTTATTTGGCGTTTTTTGTCCCGCATAGGAAAAGACCCTATAATAAATAAAGAGGTTAGGAGTAGCATCACCTACCGGTAAGCAGTTTTTCCGGTGTTGCCTAGGAGACAAGAAGAAGGTTCCGTCAATCAAGGGATATTGGTCAAAGATGAGCATGACGCTCTGGCAAAGGACACAGGAGACCCTTGACATGCGCGCCGCAGCCAAGTTTGACAGGACGAAGCACCGTGTCTCGTCGTTGCCACAGTTGCCCTCGTCTTCCATCTAAGAAAAAAAGAGAAAAAAAGAATAGGTAAATCAAGGAACGTGTTGGCCATTGGTCAGTCAAAAACACCAGATCTCCAGCCAAGAACACCAGATGTCCAGCCAAGAACACCAGATGTCCAGCCAAGAACACCAGATGTCCAGCCAAGAACACAAGATGT
>JAQGAE010004988.1:0-11884 GCA_034696685.1 Julus scandinavius | reverse complement strand
TTTTTAAATTAACGTTTATTATTAGTACATTGTTTTGTACTTTTATTTTCATGTAAGAACTTTCATAGAAAATAAAAGAATAAAATGCTTTATGAACTAAAAAAAAAAAATATATTATTTTGTAAAAACTTGGAACGGATCTAATTGAATTGCATGGGTCCCTATGGTAATAATTGATTCGTTATACGGCTTTTCGATATACGGCCTACTTTTCCGGAAGGTATCTAGGCCGTAAAACTAGGTGTATGAAAAAATGGGTGTATGAATTTTCCGCAACCATTAGTTATTTTTCATATTTTGTTTTTATTAATTATCTTCAATTATGGTGAGCCTTTTCATATAGTTTAATGTAATATATCATTGAGATTTGAGTACACGTGTTTTTTTCCGCTCGATCCGCTGGATCGTCTGCTAAATATCTTTGACATGTCAAAGATATTTTTTCCTTTAATATGGGTGTGGTTTCCGCTCAGCGGAAATGACCGGTGATGTGATTGCGCATGTGCAGTGCGAACAATCCCGCATAGCGTGCACGAATCCGAGTGTCTTCCGTCTGGTGAGAATAGGGCATAAATAGTTGCCAGCGTGTACGAGTTCATCAGTGATTTTTCTAATCACTAGCAATTTTGATGAATCCTAAGCTATAACACAGGATTAGAAGTTCAGTCCTTTCTACACAAAATCTGGTCTCTCTTCACCCAGCTGTTTTAATTTAGAGAGCCTATAGGTATTTCAGATAAGAGTGGCCATGGTAAAACATTTTATGATTGGTTCTCGCAATCACGTGGTATAATTCCGCAATGTTTTTCCCAATTGGCGATCCTGTGTGCAAGGTTTCTGTTGGAGTGTGGTGGTGGCTGTGGAAGTGTTGTCATATTGGATGGAATAAATGCACTTTGAAGGTAAATATTCATAAATGTGAATAAAAAACGACATTGGATTCTAAAATTACATTAAAGTAAGTAAATTTTGAACATTGCTTGTAGATTCCGTGAATACCGTAACCAATGTGTCCTATGACGAGAAATGAGTTAGTAAACTAAGGTAATAATCTAACATGAATTGTAACAGGTGAGTAAATTTAGAATAAACAAATGTGAAATTAAATACTTATACATACTTATTTCTTTAGATATCTAACACTATTTCTGTCACTGAAAAAAAACTGTCTCATTTAGCAAGTGAAAAAACATTTAAACCGTTTTTACTTTTGGAAGTTTTATTTCGGAAATTGGAATCATTTCTAAGTGTTGCCAATGTTGACTGTAAAAAATTATTCTTGAAAAAGTAGATCAATATGTTGGTATTTCAGGAATCCAGTTTCTTGATTGCCACAAAATTAAGATCAAAATTGTTAAACGTTTCACTTCTTTTCATTTAAAAATATTTGGACTCAACAAAAAGAAAATGATTATCAATTTAAAACGTTCCAAATCAAAAAGCAATCTTGGCAGTAAAAGTGCTGCTATGCGTGTAATGATTAAGAAAACAAAATAAGCTGTACATTACATTTTGTATTTTTATGCTGTTAATAAAACTTATTTGGCTAATAGATAGAGTACCTGGGAATAAATTTTTGACAATAAAATGCAATACATTGAAATAATTTATTATCACACGAATTTATTTTTCTTTGCATCTTGTTCAGCTAAGTTAGCAATAATATTTGCTGTATGGCTATGCATGTACGTACGCCAGCATGCAGGCCCAGCAGGTTGGAAAAACATGGCGGCAATTTCCCCTCATGGCCACTCTCTTATCTGAAATATCCTATAGGCTCTCTATTTTAATTGGCCCATCAGGGCCTCCACATTAATCCAAACCACCCTGGAACGTGGTCCTAAAATGACAGTACATTTATCCAAACCACCCTAAAATGTGGTTCAACCACGTCACCACACTTATCCAAACCACCCTGGAATGTGGTCCAAACACAACATCTGATGAAATCTACAATGGTGGCCTGTCGGCAACATCAAGAAAAGTAACTGACTTCTTTGAACACTTACCTAGAACGAAAGAAAGAAAAGGAAATTGATTAGAACCATCTTTTGAACTTATCCCTTAATCCTGGGACAAAAGGCAGGATATCAAGCAACGACCTAATTACTTTAGTTTAGGCTCACGCATGTTAAATGTTTACCCTTCTAAATGTGTTTAGCTTTTTTGACATCCTCCAACCTTAAATGGAGAACCAACCAGGGATCTGAGGCAGCATCCATCCAGTCAGGATGGAGCTATCCCAGAATACCCTGGGCTGTTTTTCAGGATATAAAAGGAGGCAAATTCTCTGTATTGAGCAGTTCAGTCCTGACTCTTGGACACAAAGCAATCTAATGTATCCAAAATGCTAATAATCCTGAAATGAATAAAGCTGTCTTTGTCATTTACATATATTTTTACTTGTCTCAATTCATCCAATTTAGCAACCAAAATGAAAAGCAGACTATGTTCATAGTCTACTAACAACGGAACGGCTCCTACTCAGAACATGGCTTGTTGGCCTGTAAAACGGGAGAAGGAAACGATTACAAAGGCTCTTACAAGACCTCTTACAAAGGGCCCTTACAAACCACTCTTACAAGAGGAACTAAGTCCCGCTCAGCACCAAGCCCAATGGCACCGCTTATAAACTCTTCAGGAGCGTAACTCCTAGATCGGTACTTGAACCATTCCTTGAACCCTATTTCATTATGGAAGGACTTAGACGTTCCAAACGATTACTAGGGAATCAAAACCAGGCATCCAGTCTAACAAGCTCTCCCCAACTACCCTCTGCAGCGGAACCACATTCCAAGCAGGGATGTCGCATTCCGAGTACAGGGTCATGTGAGGAGTTATAATATGGTAGACTCCATCTAAAAAAATTCTTTCTCAGATTCAGCCAGGGAAAACAACACATCAGAGTATTCTCGATGTATCGTTATGTATAATGAACGTCTATTACTACATGGTTCGTATACATTTATTTAAAAATTTATAAACCGGAAGTTAACATCGTAATGGTGTTTTTCACCTTTTTATTTCATCGCCATTCAATTATGAGCAGCTACCTTTCACAGCAATACATTTAACGAACGCATAAATCTGGAGGACCATTGTTAAGTTAGTTTTGATGGTACATTTATACGCAAATCTGTTATGTTTAGCTAACTTCTTCAATGTCAGTGAAGAAAATATCCTTCCCACGTCATTTGTAATTTTATATGCGTTTCTAAGGTAATAAAATTAATTGACAGGGCAGTATGCGTACTTTAAATTCATCGTAAAACAAATATTTACCAGAAATATGAAAAGCAATTAATTCAGCGATTATTCTTGAAACTTCCAATTCATAGGAAAGTCGTGTAGGTAGTCAAGTACGAGTAATTGAACTCAAATGCAGTACTAGAACCTGTCTAAAAGCATACTACTCTTGGGACCGGTAAAAAATTATGCATATACAGGCTGGACCCGCAAATTTTATGCTTTAGAGAGGTTATTCATTTACACAGGATATATTTAGACAGGTTCTACTGTACCCGGATACCCGACATTGGATTCACTACTCAAGAGGTTGCTCGATTGAGGCTGACATAGGCACATCGCTCTGGGTTGCAGAGACACCCGGATCTTCTTGGAAGATGCTGCGGCTGCCATGGCAACCGTCACCGTCGCAGAGATGCTCTTGTTTCACTCGCTTTCCAATATATTTTATTGGCAGTTTACCTGAGCCCCTAACCTTTCTAATTTGCCATTAGAAGCATTAGTGCTATAAAGGCCTTGGCCGTTTCTACTTAAGACCTATGGCAGTTCAGCTGCCCCGCAATAAACGCAGTTTACCAGTCGAACAACGCGATGCCCATTCTTTGAGAATTCCTAACGGAATACCGCAACAACAAAATAACTAAAAAAAGCCCCTGGCGCCATGCGGTTGCGTTACACCGATGTGAACCCAGACTATAGTCTCGCTTCAAGTCACATTTTTTGTGTCGAATAAGTATTGTGGGCGATAAACATAAGGCTGTTTGTCTGCGAGTTTTGGAGTTGATTATTGATAAGTTATAGATAACTCCATGGTATTTTGTTCAATAACCAGTTAGCCTCATTATGCCTTCACCGCTCATTAACAGCTTGAATTTTATCCTGACGAGTTGGATTTGAATATCTTGATGTCATGCTATAATTTTGCTCCACCTATTTCAGGTTAAGTTGAGTCAACAGTTTGCTTCATTCTGAGCTAACTTTCATAGACATAAATGACGAAATGTTCAAGACGTTCAGTAAAAAATATGAAAAGCAATGAAAGTTTTTATTATCACAGGAAATTTCCGTTTATCAGAAAAATCTGGGAAAATGTCATGGAATTGGTAGCGAGTATTGCATGGAAATTTATAGGATGCGCTTTTGTATGTTCCAAAAACATTTTCTGGACACCCTAATTTTCAACAAAAAAAAAATGTAAGGTCGTCTAGGAGGGGGTGGGGGATCTGAGCTAAAATGTACACCAGGGGGAAAGGGTCAATTTTCGAAGGAATTTCGTGAACGACCTTTTTGAATTGCCCTTACGTGCCTGCCTCTTGATCTTAAGATGCGGGGGTTCGCTCCCGGGTCGAGGTCGATTTGAATTTTTGCGGATAGGAGAAATTCCCTAAGTAGTGCGACTCTTTCGGATGAGAGTTTAAAGCGAGGGCCCGTGTAGATTGTTGCACGTTAAAGGTGAATTCTGAAATGTCAAGAAGGATATATACTACAAACTTATGATTAAGGTTTCGAAAGACTAAAAAGTATTCCTATTGAAGTCATAGACGTACATTTTCATTTTTAACAAAATTTTGTTCATATCATATTCAAATCATTGAAGTTTTCCACGTTTAGCCGAAACTGTCACATATGCTGGCGCATTGACATTAATTCATTGTTTTCGGTTATTGTTTTTCGCGAAGGCTGATTTATTTTTTAATCCAATTTCCTTTCTTCTTGTTGCCTTTTTCATTGTTCAAATTTGGAAAAGAAGCATTCGTCGTATCCCTCGGCGTGGCGCCCCGGCGCGCTCTCTGAATTGCCAATTTTCAATTTCCATTTCGTGCAAAAAACAATTATTTTTTGTCGGAAATTGAATTGCCTTTTTGGGCATTCGGTAATGATTAATTTGAAGAAGAAAAAAATGACGATACCACCATATTCTCCTCTCCGAGTACTTCGCGGTCGAAAGGCCGGCTGAATTAAAAAATAATTTTTCCGCCCAAAAAAAGTCAAGGAAAACCGAAATCAAGGCACAATTTGCTACCATCTTGGAAGCCAGAACGGACAAACTGGAATCCAGATTTAGTGTTGTAGTTTCAAACATGTAGTATCGAGTATGTAGGGACGCTGCCGGAAATTTTAGAACGATTTTGTGAAATAAATGTTTGGGCAATAATTTAAGAAAGCGCATTTTGACAAATAGATCTGCTTTGTCAATGGATGTCTTGTGAGTCTTGTACTTTACCCAAGAAATGAAAAAAACGTAATCCAAACTTGTAAAACACGCTTTGTGAACTGGCAGGAAAATCCAAACTTACGACAGAACCGGAAAATTATCATCATTTGACACATTTTGCATTATAATCAAACTGCATTAGAAAATTCGAAATACATTTTTTTAGCAAAATATCTGAGCATTTTCTTTCCACTAACTGTTGCAGTAATTTCATAAAATAAATTCCAATTAACAAAAAAAACGGTTTATAAACAAATACTTAAATTTCAGCTTGGTATAAAACGACTACGCTGCGTTCCACGTGAGAGAAAATTCCGATGAGAAACTCTCGATAGCAGCTCTCACCAATGGACTCACCTCTGAGGGTAGCACTTGCAAAGGGGAGTGCTACTGTCTGAGAGCTCTCTTGTTCGAATTTTATCGATAGTGGGCACGTGAGAACTGGCCTCTCTGATAGCAGCTCGCAACATACGAATCATGTACGAATATTGAAAGCTGCTGTCGAGAGCTAGACCGAAAATTTAGCACGTTTCTACATTAAGAACACGCGCCATCTGTATACTCTCTGTGATTGCCCTTGTAGGCACGGTTTTGCGAGTGTCTGCGAGAGCATTCTAGACGAGATGCTCGCCGGGTGCTCTCGATAGCGCAATCGGTTGAAAGCAATTCTCAAATTGATAACCATCTGAGAGTAGCCATCGAGAGTAAATCTCGAGAGTAAATCCTTATTCACTCGTTTTAAAAAACTGGTTAACTTAGTGGTATCATATGACACATTATTCTACTTCAACCCATATAAGGTGAAAAATGCATTGTCCAAGGGTTAGCGTTACCCTGAAGCGCCACCTGAAGGCAGCCCTCCTATCTAGCTACTCCCCTACGGAATGTCACCCTAAAACGTTATCAGAACACAAGATCCAAACAGCGATGAAAAGATGTCATCTGTTACAAGACACGTTTCCCCATGCATGTTTACACCCGGGCCGACAACAATAGTGCAAAGGTCACATTGCTGCCGCTCGCCCTGCACGCGCAGTTTCACCCCGTAAAAAGGGTCACATTCCAGGGCGCTAAATTCCGGGTCATTTTCCTTGCATATGCAACCCCCTCTGAGGTCTGGTGAATTGATAAAGCATTATGAAATATGAGGGGTGCAAGTTCTTGGTTGCTCCAAACATGTTTTGCATAGATATTATTAAAAGTGGCAGAGAAACCGTATTGAAGAAGGACAGAACACGACCTTAAAGGAACGAAGTTTCCTGAGCCTCTCCTCCATCTTCATGTAAAACTGGGAATACTACAATGTTCAATTACAGAACAGTAACCTAAACCCTCATAGGCTGAAAAGCGAAACCACCAGTTTGACTTTTTGCGAAGTTGGCCGTTTTCAGCAGTCTCCATCGAAGGCAACATGGTTTGCTGAAACAAATAATGAATAAATGTTTGTCTACCGCGATGTTTGAGCAAACTTGTGACGTTTTTTGTTATCAGAAACATGGTTTCGGCAACATTTCGCCAATCGCTCTGGAGGTGGTCCGGATCAAAAGAAAAAATGTTGCCGCTTTACTGCGCATGTGCGCTTTATGGCTATGAAAGCCTAGTTGTTTTTAAGAGTTAACTAATTGCAGTTGCAATCAGATTACAATTAAAAAGTAATGACAAGCAAGACTTGCAACCACTCTGAGACTACAAATGGTTCAAAATAGGTTATATTTGGAACAAATACAATCAATTTACAATCAATCTTGCAACTGTTCAGCAATCAATTTTAGGAAATCAGTTTGCACTCAGTTTTTATTTTTCCATTTGGGGAGGGAGCTTATGCTCAAGTTCGAACTCATCAGTCATTCACACACAAGTCGGCTGGAAATTGCGACAGCTGCAGATCTGCATGCAACGTTGCAAACATACAGACCTTCAAAGAAAGTGAGGGTGCAAAAACAAACACCCTCGGTAGGTCTAAAAATGCAAGGGCAGGGAAGCGTGACAAGCAAAATAATAACAGGTGATTCTCCGTTGCCCTTCAAAGGTGAATCACGTACCGAGTCCAGTGCAAGAGTAACTGTAACGTGGGGCACTGACTGACACGCACCACAACTCCCTCCCAATTGTCATAAAACAGTGATAAAAAAGAACCAATATGGCACGATATTAAAAGGGGCTTTTTTCTGCTGACAGATTTCTTCCCAGAACCGACAACGGATCACTGCGTCACGTCACTTTACCTTAATTAAGCCCAATTAAAAGCCAAAAAACCTCACATTTTTTGATGGGGATCTAGCAAAGTCGACGGCGTTCTAGGGGGTAAACTATAATTTTCTTCAATTTTTAACATGACCTCGCTACTGAAATACGTGGTCGTTTGCTTTTTTGTGTGCTCATCTTTAAAGCCTTGGAATTACGCAGAAAAAACGAGCAATTTAATGACAATCATTATCCTTGGACAAGCACATTATTCCAATCCAGTTTTAAAAGCATGTAATAAAATCTCGCCATTTGGAAGAAGCAAAGTATATAGAATATCCAGGCGAAGCCCTTTCTTAAGTTTGAAAAAGTCAATTCATAGACATCTAAGTTAGTCTTAACTATTGTGGCAGTTTCATCACTTAAGATTCTTACTCAAATCGAAACATAAACGCAGAAAACATGTCAAAATTTTCTAGATTAAATTAACAACCTCTGCAACATATTTCTACAGGAACCAAACAATATTTTTCTTGAATTTGCCCATTCGTGTTCAAACAGCATTTAGCAACTGCACTCAACTTTGAGAATGTATTTCAGTTTTAAACATAAATGTGAATACAAAATATGTTTCGAATATTCCTAAATATGTCGTTCAACAAAACAGATATAGAAACTGTTAGCTAAACTTCATTTCTCAAAATGGTCATTTTTAAGCAAACTTCACATAAATTTTCCATAGAGTCGTCAAAAACGCATTGCTTAAACAATGTAGTAAATATATGTCGAACAAAAATACGGCCATATGCTTGTGTATAGGTCAACTATATATAGTAGAGGGAAAATAGTACTCAAGAGTGTGAGTATATACTAATTACAATTGCAGTGGAATCATACTGTATACTATAGTATATATTTTATATATAAGTAGAGTAAATGTATATTCATATGAAATGAGTAATCATACTTGGGCAAATATGTACTGATAAACAGAGGTATATTGATTACTAGTTTGACAGACTGCAAAGGTATTGGTTAGGGAACTCAATTTATTTTAAACACCGTAGATTTTATTATACAAGCAGTAACAATTACAATTTAAAAAATCTTAATGAATATGAGTACACCAAATAAACTCTCTTAGATATTAGCAAAATCTTAATAAGAAAAGGGGAAAAAATAATAGTACCTATATCGGATAACAAAAAAACCATGAGTAGAAAAATAAAAATTAGGATACATTCATATTAGCATTTATGATGACACTTGTAATCACCATGCAATTATGAGTAATTTTTTTTTGGTAATCTATAGGGCATTGTACTCCATACGTTTTTAATACATTTGCATTCAATTACTTTTGTACTCGTACCATTTGAGTACATTTTGTATTGAATTACTCTTTATACTTGGTACTCTTTTACATGTCACGCAAATTCATTCATTGATTGTAATTAAGCAATATTGGTAGTCAGCTTAAAAATTTCACTCCAATCGTATGCTAAACCTACTTTCGTAAGCTTATCCAATTTTCTGCAAAACTTGGAAAAAAAAGCATTGCTACCTAAACAAAACTCTGCTGGAGCTTTTAACGCAGCTCATTATCTACGCGTGCATGCGCACGCAGACGGACATTACATGCTAAAAATAGTCATTAAATTAATAATGAATCCTTTAAAATCTGGAAAACACCGGCTGCTCGGAAGATAAGTGCAATTATCCGAGGGCACCGCAAAAAACCGCGCCGCAATGCGAGTCTAACTTAATTTTCAGACAAAGTCTGCGAAACTCGAAGGTATACGTATAGGAAAATTCGACGTAAACCTGTTCAAGTTCCCATCGATTCGCTGATCCCTAACATCCCCCTCTCCCATTTGCGCGATATGTCTAAATTAGTTTTTTTTAATCAACCCAAACAACAACCGCAAGTCGTTCGCGTATTGTTCGTCGTTTGAAGACGACCAAATTACAGTACAGGCGCTTGGTTGCACTGCCGAAAAAATGAACAATTCCACCGAATTTATGGGCCAATCTTCGTCCGACTTAACGCGAGGAAAAACGCGAATTAATAAACAGCACTGGAAAAAAATACTTCGTTTCAATCGTTGCAAAAATTAATACGCTCATTTTGGTGCTGCGCAAGAATGTTAAGTTTAGTTGTTAATTAAATTAGATAGGCGGTGGGATGAAGAAGGGGAGGGAAGAATGAGTGTGGGGGATGAGGGTTGTTCAGAAAGTAGGGTGACCCAATGAAGTTTTGCAGAAATTTTGGGTTTCATCACAATTTAGCTTCCAAAACCTATTCGTGATTAAAGATTTCAAGCTTAAAGAGTCTTAATTACCAATGCTGCATAGATACGTATCTCAAATTACATCAACTTTTCGAGGAATGTTCTTAAAAATTAATTTAAACACCCATTCCACCCAATGGGTGTGTGTGTCTGTGCGTGTTCTCCTATATATATGTATATGGCATCGATACTTCGAACACAAAACCTAGGTCAACTGAACAATTGTTTTTCGAAATTAGATAAAACCCAATTTGGGATAAAATAGGTTTATTGCCACTACCAAATAAACAGCGGTCGAGAGGGTTACGTGCTTGCTTCTCAATCCTAAGCACATAGGTTCACATGAACCACTTTAAAGTCCCACAACGCCTGATAATCATTTTCAAAGAACAGATCATCCACAAATCGTAATCAAAATCTGAAATAGCAGCCAAAAAACACGAACTGTAATTTTTTTTATTTAAAATAAAAACGTTATCGGATTTTTTTTTAATGTATAGGAGAAATTTGGTTCGTATATAAAGCTGCGCAAAATCGTCTAGAGACAAACAACCCAACTGGGATTATCCCCCCAACTGTGATCAACATGTCGAATGTCATTTTGTCAGAATGCTGCTAAAGCAAAGCCCTATGCAACCTGCGAGGCTGCGAGCATTGTGTATGTCTATCAGACAAAATGGGATTCATGCATGAGCCATATCCATTGATTTTTCTTAGAAGAAATCATCATACATGCGCACCGGTGCACGTGACTGATATAAATTTCCGGTAAAGTACGCTATCAAGGATAAAGTGGAAAAAAGCACACACAAAAAACCTGTGTTTAAAAACGCCAGAATTATGTTCCCCATTAAGTGTTTAAAAAACATGTGGTAAACTCATGAACTCACTAGCTCTAGTAAACTACATATATATAAACTCCCGTTAATTTTTGATTTATTTATATTTTATTCATTAAAAAAATAAAACTGAAACTATAAGGTTAACACCAATTTTTTTGGTGTTTTTTTTTTCTTTTATGAATTTGAACATAACTACACAACTTATTAATAAAAACGTTCCTAATTACGAGCTTTGAAAATTAATCAAGATTGTTGGTGCAGCTAACCAACGCCTTTTTAGATTCATTCAACGCATAGATACTGGCTTTGCAACTCTGCTTCGCCATATACTATGTTGGAACATTGCGCTGTTAAATGGAACCCTCACAGGATGGTTCATATTCAGGATATAAAGATGGTCCAGAGTAGGGCAGCCAAATTTTTTAAGGGCAATTATCAACATTCCGTATGTGTGACAGAAATTCTCCACTCTCTAAATTGGAACACGTTGAGGTCCAGACGCGTAAATATATCCATTGGGTTATTAAAACTGTTTATCCTTCTTGTAATTCACATCTTGTTTCCCATATTTTAACGCCTAATAACCACTATTGGAGTAGACGACAAATCACTCAAATCCATTGACCGAGCTTCGTGCCAAGACGGATGCTTACTATTGGTCCTTTTTGCATGCGATTAGACGATGAAATAACCTTCATGGCGAAAAGTCCCGATTTAGTAATAATTCAATTTAAGAATGGTGTCTTAAGTTACTACGGACGTATAGGAGCATTCTCCTGAAATGATTGGGTACGATTTGGTACATAAACCAAAAGATGAAGACAAACAAAATATTTTGATGTTTCGTGCTTAAATACTTTCAATCGTTCTTGCTTGTATACAAGTATAACTTGCAGAAAGACCCACGCTTTCCAATTTTCAAACACGTCCATTTTGGTTTTCAAACTAGCGATATTTACTTTGGCATCTGCGCGCTACATCGCCATATATCATCCACATCTTGCTGAACTGCGCATTTCTGGCGAAGACCTGCACTGAAAACTCAAAATGTGCAAAAAAGCACAAAAAAATGTGTAAAAAAGTTGCGCACACCTAATGTGTTTTAA
>JAQGAE010004987.1:0-11884 GCA_034696685.1 Julus scandinavius | reverse complement strand
CATATTTGGTAAATGTCATGAATGGAAAATACCATATTTGGTAAATTTCATTTATTGAAATGCCATATTTGGTAAATTTCATTTATTGAAATGCCATATTTGGTAAATTTCATTTATGGAAAATGCCATATTTGGTAAATGTCAACAATGGAAAATGCCATATTTGGTAAATTTCATTTATGGGATTGCCATATTTGGTAAATGTCATGAATGAAAAATGCCATGTTTGGTAAATGTCATGAATGGAAAATGCCATATTTGGTAAATTTCATTTTTGGGATCGCCATATTTGGTAAATGTCATGAATGGAAAATGCCATATTTGGTAAATTTCATATATTGAAATGCCATATTTGGTAAATTTCATTTATGGAAAATGCCATATTTGGTAAATGTCAAGAATGGAAAATGCCATATTTGGTAAATTTCATTTATGGGATTGCCATATTTGGTAAATTTCATTTATGGGATTGCCATATTTGGTAAATGTCATGAATGGAAAATACCATATTTGGGAAATGCCATATTTGGTAAATGTCGTATTTGGGAAATGCCATATTTGGGAAATCACATGAGTGATAATGTTGTTTTTGACATGCCATACTTTCAGTGGCGGTGAATAAACCAATAAGTACAGTTTCTTTTTAAGTTGAAGTTACTTAAATTGCACTTAAGTACGATGTAGCAAGTTACAATTAATTAATTTACAAATTCGACATTCGGTAAAAATCATTATTATTTGTTATATAATTTTACAGTGTTATCACTTATTTATTGATTTGCTCCTGTTTGAATAAAATGTAAGGAATGGAAAAGGTTGATTTTTACCGCGTGTATACGCGAAAGTTTTGCTTTATGTGCCTCCGTATTTTCAACCATCATCATCACCATGATCATCATCATCATTTTATTATGGTCTTTTATCACATCCCTAGAAGATTAAGATGGGGCAGGGAGGATAGTTAAGGGTTTTGCGTTGCTCGATACGCGAACGGCATCTATACGTGCCGCGAAAAGCCAGGCTAGCCCAAAGTGTCCTTTAACGAATAGCAAAGTGTCTTTGAAGCAGTCAAATTATCGTTTTCCGTGCAAACTGCCGCGTATATCTTCAAGTCGATCTTATAGACAAAGAATTGCAAGTTGAATAGTAATGATGCCCATCTTAGGGCAGCAACCTTTAGTGACGTTGGCAGACATTTACAACCCTGAAGTATATAAGGATGGCTGTATCGGTCGAAATATCCAAATCTCCATTCATTTCCATTCAAAGTATTGGAAGAAAGTAAGTTCAGTAGTTCAGTAGAATATCTAAAGCAAAATATCGGGCACTAAAACACTCGGTATCGAGACCGTGCTAATATCGGTAGTATGGCAACATCTCAATCCCGAAGATGGGCTCTTCCTTTAAATTTTCAGTGTAATTTCAGGTGGACCACATTCAGGTGTGATGGCCATAAAATGAATGGAAATCGAAGACGGATTTTCAAATATGGCTTCCTTGTTGAGCAGACAAAACTTGAACATCGTAAACCACGTAGCGATCCATTTGGAAACATATTCCAGAAGTATGATACGGGATTTTTTCCTCGCCGATAAAATAGACGAGGTGGAATAAATGTACAGCGCTAGTGTTGCAAATAAACTTAAATTTTACGAGGACAATAAAAGGAGGATCCAAACTGAAAACCGTAGCATTATCATAATGCCGATATGTATAGTATAGAAATAATATAGCTACAGCGCTCTGAATTTTTTTTTGATATTGGTTTAATCGACTAATATCGATCCCAAGTATTAGCTTCTAGAAAATTGCTGACAGGATACACACTTTTGTCGACCTAACACCGTAAACAAAGTTTTTGGGCATTTTAAATGCTCGAGTACAATGTTTTCTCACCGTTGTACCGAAAACAGGAAAAAATCTTGACATTGTGGCCACCATAGACGGACTCTATGGTCGGCCCCAAGCTGCTAGACGAAGCTCCATAGGGACCACGTTTCGACCACCAGGGGAACACGTGGGACAGGGTCATGCAGAGGCCCTTTGTCTTGACCCTTTCTTCTGGACACGACTTCGACGATGACAGGACGTCCCGACCCGAGCTCTCGACCGAACAATTTCCAATTCAACCACGTTTATGAATTTCGCCAATCAACATAAGAATGTATTCTCTCATTTCTGTATCACACAACGACGCCTAATAAACACGTGTATAAATCGTAACGCTCGTTCCAACAACATTATACCGTAACAGTCTCATTATGCCATGAAACAGTTTTCTCCACGCTGTTTAACATAAAACAAAGTTTTCTTTCCGTTAAACAACTTTGTCATTTGAAATATTTTGAGGATTTTTTGAATAATGAAAAAGTTGCTTTTTAGCTTTAGCGACATTCCGTACAAATTCAGTGTTCGAGAACGTTCAGTGGGGAAACCTCTGGTCCTTGACCCACGAGGCGAGTTAATTGTGGAGGAACATCTTGGTAATAGACAAATTTACCCAAAAACATCCAACTTGAGACTACTCGACAAGCTGATGTGCGGAAATCCAAATTTTAAACTCACTTTGTTGTTACAGATAGTTTTAGTTGAACACTCCAAGAGGAGAAGCAATTTACCTCAAACCAAGTCCAGCAGAAGGTGAATAAAACATGAGTGCATTGGCTTTTATGTGTCCAGACAATATGACGCCACATATGGACGAGTCCAATACTCCATGGGGGAAGAGTTTGAGCATACACTTAACATTCCGGTGACAATTTTCTACTTACTGTAAAATGTTTTGGAATTCTGAAAAAGTGTTCAAATATGGCATAATTTTTATTCTCCAATTAACAAGTTCATGGATATTTCCATCTATTTCTGTCCCAAAGTTTCCCCATGATGTGGGGTAACTACCACCGTGATGCATTTGCGCTCGTTCCGCTTAGTCGTCTGCTAAATATCTTTTTTGCTCAGCAGAAAGGTACGATGGCACTTGTAAGGCATGTGAAGCGGGAAAATCTTCCGCTAGCAGTCGGAATTCGAGCATTTTTGTTTGATGGGAATAGGGCATAAAGCCCTCAACACGTACGCTAGACTCGCTTTTGCGAATAATGCGCTGGTCACATTATCTGCCATTTTTCTGCGCCCCAATGTGCGCTGTATTTTTGGTTTGCCAAGGAGATTTAGCAGATGATGATTTAGACCAAAAATCGTGTGTTAGCAGCCGATTTTGCACAAAGCGAGTCTAGTGTGTGAGGGGCTTGCGGAGAACCACGCAACTGTGTCGTACGTGGTCAAGAGCACGTAAAAAGTCATTCCTGTGCTAATACCAGCACTAGGAAAACGAAATGGTTAGCAGCATGGGCCTCTAGGTACATTGGGTGTGTTACAGCGGCCGCTACGTCACGTAACCGTCCACGTCACAGGACGGCTCGAGAGGTCCATGTTTCCCACGCGGCGCGCATCAAAAGGACCATCTGGAAAGAGAAAAGATAAGGAACAACAAATTAGTTCTGCAAGATATTATCATCTTCACATATGGCAGATTTGTTTATCTTCATATTAAAAGCCAATTAGTTAGCGCGTCATCATGTAGGTTGGGACGCATGCGCAGATCGAGTAACGGTCAGTAAAAGACTTCGGTCGGTGCATTGTGAACCGGGCATTAGACATTTGGGGTTTTCATGTTGGACAGCCGCTGTTCAGGGGGCATCTATAGCGACATGTGAATGCATACTAAATAATCAAAGTCTCCAAACTTCTACTTAATTATTGTCGGTCTAAACAACTTCTAAACTATCTTCCGTCTCAGCGATACTTTCAGTGGTTTTATAGCCGGTCTCTATCCTAATAATGTCCGATAACAACAATTATAGCAATCGTTGCGGTTCGAAATATCTTCGGTTATCACCTGATTTCATCCAATCTTTTCTCGGTACGATGTCATCACTTTGCGATTAGTAAAACCGAATGGTTTTCACCCGTTTTTCATCATATATCACCGGATAATCTATGTCCGCACTCCTTTTCTCTCTTTCTGAAATGGGCTGTCGTTTTGCCGGCTGCTTTTGGACTGCATTTACGGTGGCCATAAAACTTTGAATGTAATAATAAAATGGTGAATTATTGCCAATGTCGTCTGCTAGACGGTGTTGAAAACAGTCATTTTGTCATAATACTCGTATATAAATGTATATCTTGGTAAGATGGCCATCAAAAGACCATTAGGGGCATCTTTTTTTTTCTACGCATTTAGTGGAAGCCGCAATTTTATATTGCAGTTTTCGTATAAGTCCTACTTATCTTTACGATGTAGTCTAATAAATTAAGAAAATTGCATTCGCAATTTGTTTCCGTGGAATTGCAATTATTGCCGGGAATATTATATTTTGCACATTTATGGATATAACACAGTGAGCCATAAAAATGTAGAACCCAATAAAAAAATCACGACTTGGTGAAAAATGTTTTGAATTAGATGAAATTCAATTCTGAGGAATTTGGGACTAGCTAAAATCTTATTTTTTAAAATTTTGCTAAGAGCCGCATATTGGACAGCCCTCCCGAGTCGGTCCTCTGTCTGCCGATAGTAAAAAGCAAAATTGTTGCGCTGTGTCTTTTTAAGAAATGTCAGTGTTAAAAACTCATTCGTCACTAGAGGGTGCTCAAGAAGAATACAGTTAATTTCTGTAGTCTTCTCGCCTGCACTGTTTTACATTATCGAGCTTGAGTTGTCTGGGGAAACATAACTGCGTTCTCTCCATTTATGCCGGCTTTCAAACTACGTAATCCAGAAATTGGATTATATTCGTAAAAATCCACAAAATGAGCGAGGGAATTATTATCGAGATTTTTTTGTTCTGTTTATATCGAGGGGTTCCATAGACCGGCGTGACACTCTGGCATTTTCCGCGGCAGTTCCGCTCCGCTCCTCGGCATAAATAAGGGATTATCTTTGAATTAATGTAGCCATTGAATTCATGATAGACAAGCTATTTTTCTCGGTGCCCTAATCTACGTATGCCAACTAAGTCTGCGAAGGGACCTCCCAACCGCCTTCCATTTCATGTTTCCACATCCCGAAGATGTTCGCGCCAGCGCCGAGAAGACGAATAATCCTCGAGGAAAACGAACGTTCGTCATTTCGGCTGTCTCGGGAACTGTCTTCCACACACACACACAATAACAGTATACACACACTATAGGAGCAATAATGCCAGTGAGCCTTAGCAATATCACACTGGGAATAAGCTCTTGTATTTGTCAATTTCCGGGTGTCCATCATTGTTAAGAAAGACCCGGCTTTTTGGAAGAAGCTTAATTATAAGAGAGCGAAGTCATCATTCGATCGCACTAAGGGGTTTTCGAGGTGTTATTTGAACACTTCTTCGCTAATTTTAAAACAAACGAATGAGCGAGACACAAAAAAGACCAGCGAGGGCATCGGGGGATTGTTCGCGAAATGCACCGAATTTGCGGAATTAGGCCAACGTTAAAAATCAATCAAAACAATGGCTAGTCACGCAATCGCCATTTTTTTATGGGCGATTAAATTATTTAATTGAGCGACAGTCTTACGCTAGTCTTATGCTAAGCATGAAGTAGCGATTTTTCAGGGGCGACTAAAGCGGTCGAAATTTAGTTGCCTGAATTAAAAAGTCGCCAGTGTATCCATTGAAACTAATGTTTCATTTTGGTGATTAAATAGTTGCTCAGAAAAAATCGCTATTATAGCCTATCCTTAGGAACCCCTTTGACCTTCTAAACCTGTTAAACCTGTTTGAGGGCCTGAGGCCACACAAGTCTTTTCAGCAAGATAGGAACAGGTAAACATACTAAAGTCTAGCTCATGTGATGAACATGCATTGCAAATGCAGTTTTTTTCATGTAGCCACATGCCTGTTAATTTTGCATCCCATTTTTGTGGTCAGAAACCTGTGGTTGAAACCTCTTTTACCTAAAAAAAATTAACTATACTTTTTGGAGTTCTTAAGGCCAATGCCACACTAAGTTGTTCAAGCTGAACAGCCGAAAAATTGTTTTGAAACTGAAGTCCGTGAAGTGCGAACGATGGATAATTTGGTCCCGAAACAGAAATCCAAGCATTGCGAGCAAGTGATGGAAAATCTGTTCCAGATATGGAATTAAGCATTCCACCCACACTAAAGCTTAAGAGTAACTTGCTTTTCTAGCCAAATGTGGCATAAATGACTTTATAATTTCTCCGCCCCGAAACATACACCCCCTTCTACGGTGACTTTACAAACCATGTTTGTGATTGCTCCGTAGAACAAACGCCCTTTAGGCCCAATTATGTTAACTATAAATGTGATAGGAGTTGTTTTAATCACTAGTTGAAAATGATATTGAATTTTGCTTGCCCTCGTAATTAATAAAAGTAAGCTCGAAGGCAAAACTTAGTTTTCTGCTCGTATAAAATTGTACAATCACTTTGTACATGTAGAAGACCATCGTGTATGCACATATGCCGATCATTTTCTTATCTTCAGTCTACCCAGCATAATCGGTTATGTCGTTCCCCGAGGTATTCGCGACAACGTAAGCGAGCAATTTCATGCAGTTTACAGCGGACGGATTTTTAATGGCGAGCTACAGTAACTACCAACCCAAAGCAGACAGCAGATACATCCAATATGATGGCGCTTAGCAACCTTTAATGAAGGACATGTTGGAGGAGACGAAAATGCTTCCCTTCCCCCTCACCAAAAATGGTGCTAACCCTCCTCAGACCCTTTAAGGCTCCTACGCACTTCCACGTTTTCGCTACGTTACGCCACTTACGTGAAGTTTTGATGTCACTAGCAGACAGCTTCGCCACGCGTAAGGTACGTAAGGGCTACGTAAGAGAATGGAAACAGTTTCTATTTCGACCAATGGGGAAGCGAGATTTCAGCAGCAGACGTCCCGGCCAATGGGAAGAGAGATGAAAACAGCAGACGTTCTTTTTCAAACCTTGGACATCGAATATGTGTGTGAATATCGAACTATATTTCTGGATTTGTTACGATATTTATTACAATAAAATATAAATTACTCTAATACCCAGCTTGTGTTGATGGCGCTACAAGCTTTTTTACATAACGTGGACGTAAGAATGTGTAGGGTGTTGCCGTAACTTAAGCCCGCGTAAGGCGCATAAGCGCACTTAGCGTAGAAAAAACGTGGAAGTGTGAAGGAGCCTTCTGGACGATCTTCATAGGGGTTGTGGCATGCTTTTCTTGAAGAAACTACAGTTGTACCTTACTTTACACCGAGCTGGGTGGTTTAGTGGTGACGCTATCTGCATGGCAATCGGGAAATCCGGGTTTGATTCCCGACCGGGTCGCCCACTTCGATAGTGGTTTTCATGGTTTTCCACAGTTGTTTCCAGGCAAATACCGGGGTAGTTCCTCTGAAAATCAGCCGTGACCGTGTTCCTTCCTCTCCTTACTCTTCTACCTTCTCTTTCCTATCACTTGTTTGTATGCTAGATATGGGGATATGCCGCCTACATTGTCTGGCCTTGGATGCCTTTTGTCCCCTGAACCCCCAACCGCCACCTCCCGCCCCCTGCTTTGTTGCATTCTAGAACAAACACTTCTCAGTATTTGATTTAAACGGCCAGCCTACTGGCTGCAGTAGGATTCGACCCAGACAACTGAAGCTCATGCATGTTCTTCAGCTTCTAGACTTCCGTAATTCGGGACATGCTTGGTGTGCAATACGTACAAACTTCAGGATTGTTTGTAGAAACTTTCTCCGCGCCCCGACAGAAACATTGTTCGGAGTAATAAATATTTGGTTGTAGGGACTTTTCTCACCGCAATTGTCTCGCTGGTATTTACGCCAGTGCTTTCATTCAAGAGGTTGCTACAGAAGAAAAGTGTCCGCGGGTTATCTGCGTTTAGAGTAAAATTCATTTTTATGTTCTTTGGGAGCCATCGGCTAAGCCGAAGAGCCGGATAAGAGGGATTTCACTGTATTGTTTGACGCTGAAGTCTGGCTTCGGACCCAACAACAGCGTAAACATGTCCGTGATATATAACTGTATTCCCAGGTCTTGACCAGGGCTCGCATCCCCTAGGGACATTGTAGAGTGCAATTGATGTGGACGATGTAAAAGAAGACAACTTGTGTTTGCTTTCTAAACGCATGTGGAATTTCGATGTTGGGAAATTGGATGGTCTTCTTCTTCTTTTTCCTCCTCCTCCTCATACAGACTGATCAAACAAGGTGCGGAAAGAGAAAAGAAATTGGCGGATCTGAAGATGGCTTTTTAAAAGTTAGGTTCTGAAAATCTCGTTTGTCGCTGAGGAAAAATCGATAACTTAAAAGGATCTTTTGTACATTTTCTCATTGGCTTTATTAGAGAGGGATATTTAATGAATGTTGTACAGAGGACAAAAAATGCAAAATATAATTCCCTACGTACACTAGAACCTGTCTAAATGCATCTTGTGTAACGGAATCGCCTCTCTAAACGCATAACCTGTCTAAAAGCATAATTTCACCAGTCCAAATGTCATCTCTAGTCTCAATTAGCAACGATTTCTTTGAGTCTGTGAATGCTTCGGAGTCCTGAAGAAAGGTGTCGCACTCATCACATTCTGTTCCCAAAATACAAAAGTAACTTTCATTGATCTCTCGTTATGTCACACCTAGGGGGGTGGGTTTGTTTTTTGTGACAATTGTGACCAAGGGGTTGTTCAGTAATGTGACATCACAACATCCAAATTTATTTCAAACTTTAAAGAATATGCGGTAAATTTTTTGTTGTTGTAACATTTGAAATTTTGAACAGCAGTCGGGAAAAAAGATTTGGGTCCTGTTTAAAATTAAGTTTTTTTTAAATATTTTTAAGTATTTTAACAAATAAAATTGTAAAAGAATATAGAATTATTGAAAAAATAATTTGGGGGGGAAGGGGGTAATCGACAAGTTGTGACATCATTATGGATGGGGTGTAGTAAAATTTGTGACAATTGTGACAAAGGGGTGGGGGGTGTTTAAAAAGAGGCAAAAAAAGTGTGACATAATTTATGGATCACCCTTACATCCTTATAAGGATGTGCCTTTGACTTCCAAAGGGTTTTTGGTACATGCGCTTTAAAAGCAAAACTACAATTTAAACTCTAATATGAAGCTTTTTTGACTGGCAATTTTGAATTGGGATATAATTGTGTCTGTCACGTTGTCAAACTGTCTAATAAGATAACGCAGTTCCTTAATTAAAGTCTTAATTAGCGAAGTTTTTGGATGCTGCCGTAAAGGAAAATGAAAGGTTACGCTACAGCTAAAATGTATCTTCTAGACAAATGTACAATCGGAAAGCTTTTTACGTAATGTGAGGTTTAAACTATAAAAATCCTTTTCCGTGGTGCATGGGCTATAAATTAAAAAAATCCATGACAGCAAGTTGATAGTTAATTAAGGCTGATTTTATAGGACACATTTTAGCCAAATTTGTTATGAATCACTATTGCCAAACACAAAACATATTAAAGCTAAGAATCTACATTTGCATAAAGATTTTTGAAAATAATTAATACTTTTATGTTCCGAACAAAATGTGTATTGCAGTTAAGTTTAAATGTTTGGCAGAGAAATCTGTTTAATACATAAAGTACTTCGAGTTGTGAGTTTTGATTTGAGTGCTCTTTGAGTGTTTGATTGTTGGTTGATTGCTTTGTTTGATCCCCAATTGTAAATAAATAAATAAAATAAAAGTTTAAATGCTTGGCAGAGAAGATTATGTCAAATCTGTTTAATACATAAAATACTTTGCAGCACTGATAACGATTTACCAGGTATACTCCCAATTTCAGATTATATTCTTAGGGATCAGTGATAATCCTAGTCGATATTGTCACTCACTAAATAACGATTAACTGCTATTGAGGTAAACTATAACTATCTCTGGTGGAGGGATTTAAAAACATTTTTTTCTTTAAGACCCAGTAAAGCGCTTGCTCGCTAGTCCGGTGTCTTTGAAGTTTAAAGGAGCTTTTCGGTTTATCTTAATGACACCTATGTGCAATAAAGTACTGAATTTAGTATAGAAGATGGTGTGGTCGAAATGTTGATGGATAGAAAGAACCCTTATGTTTAAAGAGATGCGCCGAGGCTAAACTAAAAGACAAAAGGATTAGAAGAACATTGAGTTTGCAAAGTCCTCTAGTTTAGCAATCAATAGAGGTTGCCAAGGGATGGCAATCAATTAATTTAAAACAAACCTTAATTCGTTTTTGCTCACTCGAAGGAAACTTAGGATTTCATTTAATTGGTTGCAAGCTGCTCAATTGTAATATTACATCGTGCGGAATCTCAAGATGCTACTCTTGTACGCGTAACTTTTTCGATGATGTTGCGCGTACCGCAAATGTATGCGATTGCTAATTTTTGCTTACTATTAACTGCAAACATAGACTGCTGAATTGTTGTGTTTGCTGGTGGAGAGAAAAAAAAAATACCATCTTTAATACATGTAGCACGAATTGAATATTTTTGTTTCTTTTATCTACACTGTGGACCAAAAGTCTGAACTTTTAAGATTATGAGAGGTAGTGACTTGAGAGCAACTCTGTATCTTGTTTTTTTGACTGATGATATAAATCTGCTAGATAATATTTTCCTAAAGGTATGCACCGTGAAAATAAGCTTATCATCTTATACATTGATTTAGACACGGGTTGTTAATGTCGGTGAATAAGATTGATGTGGAAACATCTTCCACGTTGACATGTTTTCATGGGGAAATTGGAGAAGAAAAATTTGTACAAATATTCGCTTTGGGGAAACAAAAGAAATTTGAGCCATGATATAATCAGTCTTGAGATCGTCTTTCAGATTTTATACATTTCATCGATATATTTATGAGGCAAAGTTTATTTGCCTATATCACTTACATGACTACATTTTTCAGTTACATCGCAGTCATGAGGGGTTTTCAAAAAGTATCCGGCTTTACGGATGGTAAACTGGAAGGGGTCATCTTCAGGGTAGCCATCGAGAGTTAATCTCAAATGGAAACGCACCTTATTATACCCTGGACACACTATAAACTTAAACTAGTTTATCACTAACCTCGATTATCTTTCTCAAAGACTGTTACTTTTGAATGGACACACTGTGTTTGTATAATCTCGTTTAGTGCATTGCATCATGGGATATCGGTTCCCATAATGCAATACAACTAAACAAAAGTCATCTATCATTGCACCCATAGATCGCCAGCAAATCCTTTTAGAGAATCAGCTTCAGACCATTCCTTTCTTGGCTTTCTAGTCGCCATCTTGACTGGTACAATGGTGCCCACATTTATCCCTATATGGTATGGCTAGCGATAACAGTGTGACCTCTCATTTAATCTCGTTTAGCCAGCTAAACTTGTTTCTAAAAGTCGTTTACACTATTACCCTGGACACACTATGAACTTAATCTAGTTTAAGTCTGCTAAACTAGACTACCTTAGGTAGTGTGTCCTTCCGTAGTTAGCTAAACTTGTTTCTAAAAGTCGTTTACACTAACTGAGTTTTAACCGAGAAATAAACGAGTTTAGCTAATGGTTATCCATGGTTTCGGACTTATTTTTCTGGGCATAGACTACACACCAGCGGGAGAAATCATCTATGAGAACCAGGTAGTATTTGCAGCCTTGCCCCGATGGGTAGGCTGATGATGGACTACCTTAGGTAGTGTGTCCTTCCGTAGTTAGCTAAACTCGTTTATTTCTCGGTTAAAACTCGATTAGTGTAAACGACTTTTAGAAACAAGTTTAGCTGGCTAAACGAGAATACATGAGTGGTCACCCTGTTATCCCAAGACATACCGTATAGGGATAAATGTGGGCACCATTGTATCAGTCAAGATGGCGGCTAGAAAGCCAAAAAAGGAATGGTTA
>JAQGAE010004986.1:0-11886 GCA_034696685.1 Julus scandinavius | reverse complement strand
ACAACATGGCGGCCAGCAAGAAAATACGGTAGAGGTGACAAATAAAACGCCATTAGCAGGAGCGCCGATCTTTCCTCATTTTGTGAGGTGCGTCAGGTGTGAATCGGCGTACAATTTCATTTGGAATGCGTGAGTGATTGCTGATCGTTGATTGTGCGCCACTTTCGTCCAGTGTGAAACAGCCATTAAAGTTGACCATTAGAGAATATATTTCATCTGATACATACAGCGGAAAAGACACGCACTTGACATGATTTCCGATCTTATTGTCTAATTTATGAGCGTTATTTTTGTGATTTCTTATGGAAAACGATTTTTATGCTACATTGTGATAATAAATAAAATTTAATTCAGTGAATGTTAGTTTATTTAAAGTTTTTAAAAATTGTATTTAGGACATAGCATCTTGCCATGGGACTTTGCCATCAGGTGTCATCATAAAGGCTGCAATTGCATTTTGGCATTGGTACTGCTTTGTTTGTGGTTTTTCCTACCTAGCAAAAGTAGTGGCTCCACTGTAGCTTGCTGCTGCTGTCGCCAATCGCTGGGAATTACTTGCCCATCCACTTCCTTATCGACAAAGCCAACAGGAATGTATTGGCGGCTGTTGATGGAAATGTCCACTTCTTTATGGCACAGACAATTAAGGAAGACACAGGAAGCTTTTATTATCAGATCAATGGGTACCAGTGCAGCAAAGAGCATTCTTCAACAAAATCGCCACCTAGTGGAAAGTATCCCGAAGACATTTACGACGCTGCACCTCGCTCGGCAAATCCAGTAATGGTGTACGCGCTGCATTTTAGGAAGGTGGGTTCCACTGTAGGGTTTCATAATGTAAGGTTTAAATGGGAATGTCCCAACACCTACCAACACATATGGAAGTACCAGTCTCTGCTTTAGAATTTGTGGGTTTTCTGTCCAGAACATTCCTTTTACTCTTGCTGGACGTGGTACAGCAAACTGATCCTTTTCGAACCCTCTTCCGATCTTTGAGCAAGCCCAAATCCCAGCGTCATTGTTGCGTCCTGGCTCACCAAATTCCATGAATGTAACTTCATACGTAGCATCGGCAACAATCATCAGCACCATGCTAAAAAGGCTTTGTAATTGAAGTATAAAGAACCAGAGATATATGTTGCTCTGATACGAACATGTTTGCCATCAATGGCACCAATGCAATTAGGGAATTGCTATAAATTCCCAAAACTCAGTTGCGATATCTTTTGACACATGTTTAGATGAGGTTGCCATGAATTAAGGCATAAGAACATTCCACAGTTCACTGCATGTATCTTTAATGATATCATGTACTGTGGATCTTCCAAGACGATAACTGCAAGCAATTGTCTTCTGCTCGTCTCCTGTAGCAAGGTACCTGATAATGTGTTCCCAAAGTAAATAAATGGTTAGATATGGAATAAACATGTTATGAAGTATATGTAATGCATTTCTACATTACCTACATGTTACTATCAGCCGTTCTTTGGGACTGATTGGATATCATATGCTGTGCTTCTCTAGACATGGTCCAACTAAATTCAGCAGATCCTCCATTATTGTAGGAGTCATGCGAAATGATTCAAAGAACAATTGCAAGTCGTAAGAAAGCATATCCCAGACAAGGAATAACAATAATATCTCTCGTAGAATAACAATAATATGAATACATTCAATAACAATGCATATTTCATATATCTGTACCGAGAAATGGATAAAAAATGATCTTACCACTTCTCTCGTGAACGGAGTATTAGCCGAACCCACCATCGGCGACGGCGATTACTATTGCATTGCAGCTCCAAAAGTCTCAGCAGGTGCAAAGTCAGCAAATGTTTAAGCAAAAGGTCTGTCACAGGTGGCATGATCTATAAAAAAAGAGATTACAATTAATAAATTTGAATTTGCGGGGTGGTAAATACAGTTTTATGCAGATATTACAAGCTACAATCACAGTGTATATACATGCGTGTATGTGGCTCTTTAAAGGAGATATTTGGTCATTAATGGGATTTGCAGGCCTTATACAGCCTTGGCCAAAAGTCTGGAGCACCCCCTAAAACTAGTCCTTTGTTGCATGTTATCTACAAAAATTTGATTGTAATTTTCTTAGCTGGTTGCCCATCAACACAATGCACTGGAAAATATCACGTGATGAATGATTTCCATGATAATTATGGAGATTGCTAATAAACTGAAACTTTTCTCTGGAGCAAATGTTAGGGTTTGGCCATTCCTTGCTTTAAATAGCTGATACAATTACATTTTGGCATTGCATTATTGAATGTTAACATGCCATGGTCAAACAAGAGAGGTAAAAGTAAATTGCAGAGTAAAAATTGTTGCTTTAAGTAAAGAAGGCATGAGCCAAGTGGAAATAGCGAGAGCAGTGAAATGCTCACGTAAGGGTGTTCAAACAGCCTAAAAAGGTTTGCTATGTCAGGATCTCATGATAACAAACCAAAATCAGGCTGAACATGGCACACTTCACCCCGTGGGGACAGAATGTTAGCTCGACAATCTCTGTCAAACTGGCGACTTACATCTTTAGAACTGGCTAGTCAGCACAACTTGCATGCAAATCATGCTATTTCTGCAAGGACTGTAAGAAGACAACTTCTGGAAGCTGGCCGGAGAGGCTGCAAAGCGTGTAAAAAGCCCTTCCTCTCTGAGAAAAATCGGATGGCAAGGCTTCAGTGGTTAAGACACACCAAGCTTGGACGGCTGACGATTAGGCAAAAGTCCTTTGGTCAGATAAAACTAACATCCAGGTACTATTCTCCTGTTCCTAATGCCAAAGTTTTATTTGTAAAATTGTATCCAATTTGGTAAAACAATAGATTTGATGAGGATAATGAGTAGCTTAATTTTCATCTTATTTCAATAGCTTTTCAGTACTCCTGGAGCCATTTATGTGAGATGCCATCCCGTAGAAGAGTACTATACAGAATGAATTGTCCCTACTGTAAAACATGGAGGCGGTAGCGTGATGACATGGGAATATATGGCTACAACAGGTGCCGGAGAACTGTTTGTGTGCGAGGGCAGGATGAACTCGATGACATACACTAACATTTTGGCTTCGGTTTTAGAGCCTTCGATTATGAAATTATTTGGGCATAATGCTTAAGGAACAGCTTGGTTAAAGCAGGATAATGCTCCTTGTCTAGTTTCTGCTGCTTCGAGGGCATGGTTTCTGCAGCATATGATTAAACTGTTAGAGTGGACAGCACAGTCCCCTGACCTTAATCCCATTGAACAGTTGTGGTCAGTTTTGAAGAAAAACGTTGCTCAACATAAATCAACATTGAAAGCAGTGCTGTTAGCACACATTAAAGAGGAATTGGGCAAAAAAGCAGCAACCGCTTGTGATAATTTGAATGCAAGTACGCCACGAAGGGTAGCTGCAGTGATAAGAGCCAAAGGAGGAGTGATGAAATACTAAATTTGCAATGTAATAACATTGAATTATGTCAAGACATATGCATGACTTTCCGGGGTGCTTTAGACTTTTGACCAAGGCTGTATACACTAATTTAAAAAAGTATTTGAGACAGTTTACATTTTGACGGGGCATTTATTCATATAATTACACCTATTGTTCCTAATAAACAAACATCCCTCTTATTTTATGGCATTGCATTATACAAGGGTGAGTCAAATGAAAGTGGCCAACCCACCCCACGCGAAAATGTTTCGGCAGCTCATGTGCATAGCAAAGAGACAGCTCTCATTTATGAAAGTGATACGTTGTTCTGAGGATATCAGTTTTTTAATGCTCTCAAACAGTGGGTTAAAAATTGGTCATGTTCTTTATGGATGCTCCAAAAGAGGAACAGAGTGGTGTGGTCCGACTTTTGACAGCTTAAAGCATTTCCCAACACGACATTAGTTGTCATATGGCTGCTGTGTATGGTGAACATTGCATTTCATTGGCAACTGTGAAGAGTTGGAGCAAATGGTTCAAAGAAGGACGTGGCAGTTGTAAAGACGATCCATGACTGTGCCAAAGTCACCTTGCAATCACCCCCAACACAATTGCACAGGTGGATGAGGTGATTAGACTAGGAATGGAGGATTAGTATCGATGAACTGGCAGAGCGTGTCAACATTAGTCATGGTTCGGTTCACACCATCATTCATGACCATCTCGGTTATCAGCTCTTGTCTGCTCAATGGATTCCCAGGAATTTGAACGATCATTAGAAGACGGAGAGGTTCGGTGCTGCCTTGACTCATCTCAATCGGTATCAAAATGATGGTGACAACTTCTTGTCTGCAATTGTGATAGGTGATGAATCATGATGCCATCGCTAAGAGCTTGAAACTCGATGGCAAAGCTTACAGTGGAAACATTTTGGTTCACCACCCCCAAGGAAAGCAAAGGCAGTCATATCAGCCAGAAAGGTGTTATTGACATTTTTTTCGATCGTGAGGGACCCCTACTGATCGAATTTTCTAAACCTGGAGAGACAATCAATCGTTTTCGATATTGTGAAACATTGGATCGACTGTGTGTCGCAATCAAAAACAAACGACCTGGAAAATTGAAGGAGGGGGTAATTTTGCTACACGACAATGCTCGTCCACACGGAGTTAATCTTGTTCAGGAAAAACTGGAAGGGTTAAAGTGGGAAACGCTGCAACATCCAACCTACAGCCCCACCTATCGCCTTGTGATTTCCACATTTTCAGGCAATTGTCAGAAGATGACGTGAAGAAGTCATTTACAGACATCCTAAAGCAGCTACCCAAGGACTTTTATCAGAGGGGAATCATGCGCCTCATTAGTCAGTGGAATAAATGTCTAAATGCTTATGGTGACTACTTTTAAATAAAGTACTCAGTTTATCAGATATTTGCGTTGGCTCACTTTCATTTGACTCGCCCTTGTATATTCTTTATTATAAGTACTTATTCTTTAATTAAATTACTAAATATTTATTATAACTATTTTTGTATTAGAAGAAACATTATCTTTTATATTGGATTTACTATGTTTGAAAAGTGTAGTGCAGTGTAGTGTTACACAGCATACATTGCTAGAAGCAGCACCTAGCAATACAAAATTCATGTAAAGTAAAAGAGCTCATCTGATGTACATTACAATGCTTTTGCTAGTGTTGGTACGACAGATGACTTTCCATTGCGAACCGGACAGCGTCCAACGTCAAAGTAGTGATGTATTTTTCCTAAAAATAAAGCTGCGCCTCGACTGACGTTCAATGTTGGGCATTGCATTGTGAATCAGGCATGAGTAGAATGCTTGAGGCAAAGGTGGTGCCATCATATTAGTCTGTCTTTTACCTCCTGCAGTTGGGTGTTTGTTTTTAGGTTTCCATGGAACCGTAGTGGAGATGTCAGTGTATTGCCATTCCATATATCAGGCAGTGGGAGATAACTGGGCAGGTCATAAGGACATGTTCCACATCTTCGATGGGGGCGAGACTAAGTGAGAATTCAGTCTCCATGTTGTTCCAGTGTTAGGTCCTAGAGTTGGTTTCTAGGGAACCAGCCCTTGCCATACATAGGAGGTCACTGCCTATGGAATTGCCGTAGATTGAATCCCTACAAATCCGGTTTCTCATGCTGTATGTTTAGTGTATTTTTCTTGTATTGCATGTTTCCAAGCGGCTAGATATTTACTCCGAACAGCCTTGTCTACCATCTGTTCCCATTAATTTATGGATGTATTTGTAAATGTTTGGTTGGATATTAGCTAGGGCCTGATGTGGACATTTTGTCCTTTAAACCATGTGGTTCCCAGTTCCCTTTCATTTCCTTTTAGGTATTCATAGACCATCCTGGCTGGCCTGGACTTATCCATAATGCCTATTCACCCAAGAAACTTTAGTTTATCAGTTTCCTCTCTAGAGAGAAAGCAATAACCCCATTTCTCCTTGTATGGATTCGTTAAATGTGTAGGAGTTTGTGTCAAGGGCAATTTTAGTATGCAAACAACCTCTTTGGCATATAGTGAGTGTGGGTGCACCCACTCTAGTCCATAGACCATGGACGACTTTGTATCTAGAGTACAATTGGAAGGCCACCCTTCCAACCTGTCTGGATATTCGTTTGCTTCAGACTAAATACTTGTCTAGCATTTGGCTTCTCGGTGTTGAAGTGCCATTTAACGTGACTCCAATGTAGTCATAAGATTGTACCACTTTGATGTTTAGCCCATTCAATGTCCATGTTTGCATTGTTAGTGTATCAGAGTTAGCAATCAGTCTATTTTAATTGTCCATGTAAAAATCACACTCAAATTCTTCAGCATATGTATTGCTGATATCAAGCATGCTCTGTAGTTCAACGAGTTTACGAATAGTAGGGCAATATCATTTACGAAAATCAGACATGGAAGTAGGTTTCTTTCGACAGCATATCCCATCTATGCGTTTTTAGGCACACCCTTAATTCATTGATAACAGTTGGTAACCTGTGAAAATTAACAATACTTCGATTAAATTTCAAGATATGCAAACTATGTACTACAATATGCATGCACGTTAATAGTAAATGGTGATAAGAAAATGCGTGAGTTAAACGAAAAGTGTAAAGGCTGTTCCATTAGCTACAGTATAAATACTATTATTTTGTATTAAATTGAAATAATTTTTTTCTATAGAATGTTTTAATGATAATGAGTTAAATTAACTCCAATCCAACCACTTACTGTTGTGATAATGGAACAGCCTTTACACTTTTCATTTAATTGATGCATTTTCATATTAACATTCATTACTTTTAACGTATTTATATTTTACAATATTTTTTATTGCATGTATATTGCAGTACATAGTTTGCATATCTTGAAATTTAATCGAAGTGTTGTTAGTTCCCAAAGATTTTCACGGGTTATTTTCACGGTTCTAATAATTGTCTCCTATAGAATGTTGTAACGATAATAAGTTCAAATAACTCCTGTCCTACCATTTACTGTTGTGCTAATGGAACAGCCTTTACACTTTTCGTTTAATTGACGCATTTTCATATTAACATTTACTACTTTAAACGTGTTTATATTTTACAATATTTTTTATGCAAGTATATTGCAGAACATAGTTTGTATGGTCACCCGAATATCTAGCTGCTATATAGAATAGCCAATACCCTAACTGACGAACTCTCCCATCATTCAAACCAAGACCTCTAAATAACCTCCTTTTTCTTGCATATTAATTTTTGTTAGGATTTTTTAAACTTATACTAACTCCCAAATGTAACCCATTTGGGAGAGACGTGCTGAGTCATTTGTTGCGCATTAAATCCACTTGGTAGTTTGCGTATCTTGAAATTTAATAAAAGTATTGTTAGTTCCCATTATTTTCATGGGTTATTTTCATGTTCTAAAAATGTGTGATCCCTAGAAATCTAGAATAATACCCTAGAATCATCGGTTCAAAATAATAAGAATAATTGTTTTAATAATATTATTGTGTATTAACTGAAATTTGTACCCTGATTCCGTCACCAACACAACCATGCCGCATTTTCTCTTAGCACAAAAACAGTCTCTACGCAGTTGCGACTTCGCACACGCAGTAGGTTTTTGACCATAGGTGAAATTACTATGTGAATTTCAAATTTTTTATTCCACTTGCTAGAATGCAATGACAAACTGAGAAGTTTGGTGTATCGTTTATCTGTGTGCAAAAGAAATATACGTAGATTAAGACATGCAGGTTAATGCAAACTACACAATGGGTTACCAAGGTGCGAAAAAGGCGGGGATTAGAGGAGGGATTAGGGTCCAGAATCGTAAGGTTGACAATTTTGGTCATATGTTTGTGGGCCATTATTTACCCAGTTGGAATAGAAATTGCACTTTTACCTAAGAAAAATGCAAGAAAAACTGCGTTGTATTTTCTCCTAAGAAAAATCGCTCTTAAATTTAAAAAAATGTATTTCTTGAACAGAATAATCGCAGTTACAGTCCTTGCCAAAATGATAGAGGCACCCTATTTTTCCATGATATCTGGCAAAACAGGATAGTTACAAAGGTATGACTATAGCTATGAATTTAGCATTGAGTTATTAAACACAAATGCAAATACTGTGGTGATATCAAAACCAGAAATATTTGTATTGCTGTGAGAAACTAATTTCAGAGGATGACCTTTTCACGGTTTCTTAGGCTAGGTCATCCTAAGGTCGTGTAGCACTACACACGGTGAGTATAACCCCAAGCTGTACCTACCGTTCTCGCTTCCTAGAGCGATCCTTATGTTCGTTGATGATCCCAGGAGGCTCTCTGAGCCAGCCTTTCCGCCCCTTCCCTATTCCTCGAGATATGGTACCTGAAAATCGCGATATTCCTTGGACACTTGGTTCACCCTAACCAAAGGTATCCACAGACTCTTACCTGGATCATAAGGTATTTAATTTCGATAGATAGGTGGCAAATTAGCCGACCTGATATTGAAGATCGCTATAATGCGATGTGGTTACATCATCATTTTGCTACACATCCACTGTAGACATCACAATGGGAAGAGGCAAAGCCCTAACAGAATTTGAATGTGGCCAAATCTCTGGACTTAACAGTGCAGGGATATCAAATAGACAAATTGCCATGCTCTTGGGCCGCAGTCCCTCCATTGTAGATCATTATGTGAAGGATCCAGCAATTTATGGTGCGAAAAAGTCTACTGTACGTAAACATGCCATCAAACCACAAAAACGAAAACACACAACAAAAACAGCTGGACAAATAAAGGATGCTACAGGAGTGACAGCAAGCTGCAGGACTGTTCAGCGCTTACTTCGAGAAACTCCGCAACTCCAGAGAAAGAAACTATGCCGAAAACCGAGCCTCAAGCAACACCATAACGAGAGCCATTATGAGCTGGAAGAAGGAGTGGCAAAATGTAATATTTTCCAGAAGTTTAATCTGGATGGTCCAGATGGCTGGCAATGCTACTTCCATGATCTTCAGACCGAGGAGAGGTACCTTTCGCGATGGCAAATGGGAGGTGGTTCGGTGATGATCTGGGCAGCAAAGGGAAGCAAGAAATTAAGTGGTCTCATGTTCTTAAAGGGCCGAAAAATGCATAGATACATAAAACACTGTCTAAGCATTTTCCTCATCATGGACGTGCCCTAGCAGGACCCAAATGGGAGTTCCAGCAGGACAATGCTTCAATTCCCACAACCAAAAAAGTGACTGAATGGTTTAGTGATAAGAAAATTCATCACTTTAAGTCTCCAGCACTATCTCCGGATTTAAATTCAATAGAAAACCTTTGGGGGATGCTTGCACGTGATGTGTGTAAAGACGGTAAACAATTTTCCTCCACACAAGAACTGACAGTAGCGAATACTGAAGAATGGGATAAAACACCCAAATCTTCCATTACATCTTTGTATGAATCAAATCCAGATCGTATATTTTCTGTTATTTCAGCCAAAGTTGGCTATACAAGATATTAATTTCATGTTTCGCTATGATGCCTATCATTTTGTCTGACATTTATTTGAAAATGTTGCAATAAAAATATTCCTGGTTTCACAGTCACCACAATATTTGCATGTGTGTATAATAACCCAATAATGAATTCACAGCTATAGTATTATCTTTGTAGCTACCCTGTGTTGCCAGATATCATGGAAAAATAGAGTGCCTCTATCATTTTGGCAAGGACTGTGTATGTAAAAAAGTTATCTTTTTAACACTTATACTAATCATCAGGATATTGATCAATATGTGGTACCCATTTTAATAATACAGATAGGTCATCTATCACATGCTATTCCAAGGAAAAAATCCATTGTTTGATCTTTTTGTAAAGTAATATTTGGGCATATATTGCGGTCAGACTTCAAACATATACAAGGTGTAGCTTCGTTTTTAAGTTTTAACTACATGTAATGGCTAGGAGAAGTATCTTTATTTGAAACAAGAAATATAATTAAACACGGATGAACATGAGTTCATTTTAGATGTACAGTTGCACCCCACGTTTGTCCAAGTCCCATCCTGATCCGACCAAAATGGCAGCTTCTGTAGCAATTCTAGTACCTGCTTGTTCTATGAAGTACAAGTAGTATTGCACTGTACTCGTAAGCAGTACTCTTCAATTGCGTTCCCTAAAATTACTCTACAATTTCCCCAAGTCTGATTACTTATTTCATTTGATTACTGATTATACGCACTCTAGTCGTACTATGTAGTATCATTCCATTCATCTCCAAATTAGTACTCCTATAATGAGTACAATTTGTCAAAGTCTGATTCTGACGCTATTACTCAGTTCATATGATTACCATTTATATGTACTTTGATTACATGATTCCACTGTAATCTTAATCAGTACTCTTACTAATGAGTACGATTTGCCCAACTCTGGCTAGTATGCAGTTCATATGATTACCAATTAAACGTACTCTACTCGTACTATGGAGTATGATCCAAGTGTATTAGTAATCAGTACTCCTATTATGAGTACAATTTGTCCAAGTGTGATTATGAGGCTAGTACATGATTCCACTGTAATCTTAATCAGTACTCCTACTCATGAGTACAATTCCACCAAAAAAACGTGTTTTCTTCAAAAAATCATTTTTCTACCAAAACACTTTTTTTTCTGCCAAAAAATCTATTGTAAGATTCACGATTTAGAAAAAATAAAAAAATAACTTTTTATAAATCTTGAATCTTACACTACACAAAACACGTTTTTAGGATCGTCCTTAGCATAATAAACAGCTAAAATAAACTCAAAATTTGGTTTATATTTGATTCATCCTGGAAAAAACTTTAAACTGGCTACTTTCCTTTCAAAAATGTCTCCATTTATACTATCTTCACTTTATTATCTAGCTATCTGTGTGTCCCCTCTTCACACGCCCTTGTTACTTTTCAGGAACCTTGGAACATCTGTCATTGCCATGCCATGTGGATGGAAATAGACCACAAAAAAGTTAGGGGAATGACAGAGTAAGGTTTCAGTGGTCACACTGACCTATGTTTTCGAATTTCAGCAAATTTGTACTTTTGTCTCATCATTAAATAATTGAAACATCATGTTCATCGATCTCAAACTTAATAACTAGTTCAACTATTAAGATAAGTCTTGTTTGTGCTTCTTTTTCTATATTAATTGTTTACTAATTAGAAATATTCCATTTGCCATGAAAGGTCGAGAAATTAATGTTAGTTACTTTGCACATCTAAAAGAATTTTTATAGATTTCTGGTTTTATTTAAACATTTTTTGTTTGACTCTGAGGTGAGTTGTAAATTTGACCCATTGAAAGGGTTAAGATTCTATACACCTTTAACATATTATTCCCCGATATTCTTATGTCAGGAAAGTTTGTAGAAAGTCACCGTGGTTCCATATCTACCTTTTTATTCACTAGACACTCCTCGTCAGTTTATTTTTTAAGCAGCTCATCAGCTATCTGAAGTACGAAAAATCATTCTGACCCTTGAAAAACTTATTAAGGTGTATTTTTACTGGTGCATCTATTGACTGTGGCTTGCGCGTGCAATTAATCACTGCGAGCGGTCACCGAAATCGGTGTTTATGTTAACATGACTAGAAGTGTGCGACATAGTATTCTTCTGGCAAGGTGAAGCAAGGTGACAAGGCTGGCTATTGCACTATCAACGAGTGCAGCAAGTGATTGCATGCCAGTCGCAGCCGCGGGTCGTGCTAAATAAAGTGTTTTCATGTGGCAGCAGTCATTAGCTATTCACCACACATGCGAGCTGCGCCAGATAATATACACCTTTAACAGGGTTCTGCGAGAAACTAATTTCAGAGGATGACCTTTTCACGGTTTCTTAGGCCAGGTCATCCTAAGTCGTGTAGCACTACACACGGTGAGTAGAACCCCAAGCTTTACCTACCGTTCTCGCTTCCTAGAGCGATCCTTAGGT
>JAQGAE010004985.1:0-11889 GCA_034696685.1 Julus scandinavius | reverse complement strand
ACAATTTTTATTTTTATTTAATCTCTTTTGGTTTGCCTGGAATTGTGTTTTAAAATTTCACCCATTGAAAGTGATAGTGTTGTGATTCACCTTAATGAAGGGTGCGTGTTCGAGTGGTGTTTAACTTCGTTGGTATTTAAGATTCCGTAAGTTTTTTTCACATCTTTTGTTATATTTCATTAGCACTACATAGTACATGTAAACATATTAGCAAGTATGGTATTATTTTATCTTGTGTTACTGATTACCACCCTGCAGTATATACAGTTATAACAATGTGCAAATCAGTAAAAAAAAAAACGATTACAATCGTTTTAGAAAGTCATGAGTGGTTTATTAAATATGCTGAAGTGTGTCAAGAAACCTGTTCATGGTGTGCTAATTAGATTTATACATATACGTAGCTAAATATTCAATTAGCATTTTGGCATTTAGCCATTTACAAAACTCAGATTAATTAAGGGTCATGATGATACTAACAAAGAAGAATTTTTACTCTTCTTCTTTAAAAACTAATTAAGCGCCAAGTGATACGTTTAAGTTAATTTGGGCTGAATGTGCATATACTAGTACATGCGTATATATTTCATTAGACATCACTTTGCTACTGGCTGAGCAGCTTCGGTCGGCTGGAATGTCATTGCATACCTTGTATACATTCCAGCGGTCTTAGGCTAACGAGAAAGTGCATATTACAACAGCATTAGAAGCGCTAGGTTGAAGCGCCTCAAAGTATTCTTGGAATTCAAAGTACTATATTGGAATTCGGAATTCGAATTCCAAATTCTAATGCAGTTGTTAATTAGAACATTTTGCCAAGAGTTGTTTCATACTAGTTTATGGTATTTAAAGTTTCTGGATCGATTTAGTTTTTGTTAGCAAAGGAAAAACGAAGATTTATAGGGTAAGCAGTCTTAACACGCTTATAAGCTTTATAAAACAATAATAAAATGTATAGCACCATGCACGCAAAAATGTAGATTTCAGAATTTAATTTTTCCTTTATAGTGGAATAATTAATTGCCAGATTCCTCATATTATGATTAAATTTTAAATTTTCTCCTACTTTAACTCTTATGTTGAAACATCTCCATCTTACTGTTGAAATTACAGGTGGTATAACAGGTGCTTAATTAACACAAACTTATGCCATTTGAAATAGGCTACAATTAATGAATTTAATGCTTTTGAAAGTTCTGCTTAAACAGTATGCGAACCTCAATTCACTAAAGGACCAATTTGCATTTCTATATACTCAGAAATGAGCTTCCAACGGAAAAACGAGAAAGTCATCACATGTTCAATTTCATACATAGACGAGTTATGTACACTGAACCTGAAACTTAAAAATATTACTGTGGACAAGCAAAATCTGTCTATTAGTGGATCGATTCAATCTAATTCAAGCATCAACGTCTCGTATAGCCAATCTGTGATGATATGCAGGTAATATCGATAAAATTGTCTATAATGGACATTTATGAGTTACACCGGAAAACTGGTAGTTTAATTTAATTTTTTGTCGTAATCAAGATCTAGTCTTAATCTAACTAGTCTTGGCCGCATTTACTAACTTGAGTATCCGCTGTATCGGAAAACCTGTTTAATTTCAGAAAACTAATTTTCCTGGACAAGTTGGTGTTGGCATCCCCATTAAATAACAACGGAAATATTTGTGTTACAATCATACCTGTAAGTTCTCCTAGACTTGTGAACTAGTTAATATGCCACAGAAGGATTCTACAACCCGGACTTTTCGTTTATTACACTAACAGAACACTAACTTATATCAGCCAACCACTAGAAGTATTGAACCTCTACGACAGTAGTAATTTATCAATTTTAATCTCCCGAATGATTGATCATACTCGTCAAATTTTATTAGAATATTACATATAATTGGCCTGCAGTTGCTCGACCACTTGACATCAATTTCAAGTCGTCCAGTACCTCCAGACTGACCATGATACAATCTTTTCATTTGCAAAATTCCCCATAATCCTTAGATTTTCAGTGAATGAGATGCTTAAAATACAGATAAATTGAGATTGTTTTACATATTTTACAGAAGTCTCACATCACAGATTATCAATTCCTGGACACGTTAGACAAACTGGATTTGGAAGTAAGTATACGTATTTTGTGGAAACCATGAGCTTTGAATGTTTGAATGCCTAATGTTCCATAGCATCCTTGAGCGTGACTTAGCTTTCCAGATGAACAACTGCATTCGATGTGTATTTAATACCATTATTTAAGACAAAGATTTAATTCCTGGCCCTTTAAACATGTTTGATTACAGTGAATTAATTTCAGCCATTACCCACTGCATTATTAGAATTTATAATTTTCCAAATACGTAATACAACAATGTGTCCCTTACTTCTCTCTCAAGGATCGACTCGTAATTTATGTTAAGTATTTTAGTGAAACTTTCGTGAAAAAACATTTTTGAATTCCTGTAGCTGACCCAAAAAAGTTGGTGCATCTGCACTTGTAAAAGGTGATGTCCTCATATAATTTTCTGATAACCGAATTAAATCTAGACTGACCTTTGTCAATAAAACAATTCTTTTAATCGCGAACAGGAATCTCTATTGGTGGTTAATGCATTAATTAAGTAAGGGTAGACAAAAGCGTTACCATGATGGGTAAAGGGGTTGAGGTAACTGCACCCGTTTTAGGCATTTTTTTTCTTCTTCAAATTTATTACATTCCAAAAGGGTTTTCATGGATATTCACGGAAGCATTTAATTTATGCTACTTTTTCCATTTACCTGGTAAATGAGGTGCGTTTTCTGTGTTTAAGAACTTTTAAGGTGAGGGAAGAGGAAGCTAGGCTTACAGATCTCATGTTCTGATCACGTTTATGAATGATAGTGGCTAAGTTTCCGCATCATTTGAACTCATTATGATTGATCAATGTTCGTCCATTGATTGATATTCAGCTACTTAGTAGCAGGGTAATGAGATGAAGGTTTATGAAAGTCATGCAAAAGGGTTTGGCTAAATTTATTTTCGATCTAAAAACGTTTGACAAACTGGACCACTTTCATTTGAGAATTTGACAAACAACTTGTAAAACTTATCAAAAATCGTTTAGGGAATTAAGTTTTCTGTAGTGGTTTTAATCAAAGAAATCAAACATACACTGGTTATTAGATTTGATTGTTTTTCCAAGATGTTTCACAAATGTGATGATGAAAATAAATTTATCGCCCCAAAACTGTCAGAATAATCTCAGTAGTCTAAAAATGACAATTTGTTTTTATTTATATTTAATTTTTTATTCAGACAGCCTTAATTAATGTTATTTTATCTTAGTATGCAAAAATACACAATTATCGAATATCAATAGCTGAATACTATGTTTTATTTAACTAAAGAGATGACTGTCTAGACTTGTTACATATAGTAAAAGAGCACCAGAAGTTACTATTTGTTATAAAAAATAATACAAAAAAAAACATAATAATAATGCCAATCACATTTCCGAAACATTAAATTTGAAAAAAAAATCCAAACATCAATATGTATCATTGGTATTATTCGAACATTCGCTGATCTTTCTCAAAAATGCAATAATTAAAATTTGTATTGTTGTTCTAATAATACGAACTAAAATATTTGTTCGAAAGATGCTACAAGCACTTTTTTTTATCAGAGAATTTTTCAGTGTTTTTTTTAAATGTTATGTTTTGTGTTTCCGGGTGTGCTAAGGATGTACTTTATGGGAAAACAATTTAAATTTAAGTATCGTTCAAGTGTTATAAAATATTTAAAATAACTAGATTATATTCTTAAAAGCCTTCTTCTTGTCTACTCGCACTTCCCAAAGGCATGGTCTGGTTTACATCATGTCTATTTGTTTCGTCTTCAAAATTCTCCAATGATGAAATGCGAAATCACTTAAATATGCATGAGTGTTTCACCTGTTTTTCCACTCTTTCAGGTAGGTTATCATAGCGGTTCCTTTGACCCTACTTTGCTTGAAACGTGTTTAAAATACACAATTACAGCAAAAATAGCACCTGACTGGAACAAGGTTGGGAATCTTTTCATCGAAGGTATTGTAATATGTGTTTCTAGCTGTTTTATCGCTTGTTCTTGAAAATTAAAATGAGATAAATGATTATTTTTAATTAAATCACGTACACGTCTATTTCCAGGCAGTCGATTCCTAGAATGCAAGGGAAGACAAAATGGAATTGGTCAGTAAACTCCTTAAAAAGTTCAAGGAGTTTTGGTGTATGCACTGGTGCAGAAAATCAAATTCTTAGCTTCTCCAATTTAAAATCCAGCTTGGGAATTTATGTTTCTGATAGAAGTACCGTAGTACTGATAGTGGTTTTTGAAAGTCAGCAAACCAATTGCCAGTTGTAAACATTTGTCAATCGCATCTCCCATCATAAATTAAAATCACACTTTTTTTTGCCCATTTAAGTGTTCTACATTTCAAAATGACTTCCACGGTGGCCTAATAATTTCAAGCTCTTTTTGTTCCAGAATTCAACGTTAATGTCAGACATAATGAAGCTTGTTTTGAACTGTCATTTTTCCACGTGACATTGGTTGAGTTAAAGGTTTGTTTTTAGGTCACCGATCACTTGACCAATTTATAAATTTTATTTTTTTATACTTTAGAATAATGAAGTACGTTTCGATAATGAGGATATACAACATTGTTCTCAAACCTCTTTTTAGAATTTTGATCTCTTTTTTAAAATGAAAAAAGTGTTTCTGCAATTTAGATTTCTTTGTTCAAACTTCAACAAATGCCGTAGGCCCCTTTAAACTCGAATTAATCCTCGATACTTAAGGATTAGAATGAATTATTATGCTTAAACTAAATTTATTTTAACATATTCAACGTAGGAATCAAAACTATATACTTCTACAATTTTGTATAAAATTATACTAAAATTGTTTCTTAATTTGATCCAAAATGTAATGATGAAAATTTAATTGGTATTAACTAACCTTCATTCATTATATACAAGTAAGCTCATTTGTATATCTCGATTGCGGTTAGGAATTCTGTACCTTATGCATACTATTCTAAAACTTGCAATGTATTCCTGTAATCAGCTTAAATTGATCTTTTGATACATGAAAAGTTACGCAAATTGGCCAACTTATCAAGCCTAAATTTAACATCACCAAAAACACAAAACTAACAGTTTATCAATAGCTGCGACGCCAATTTAAATTATGTTAATGTTTTTTTAGTGGAAATGTTACATATTTGGTGGAATTTTGTCTAGTATAATACTTTTTAAGTTTTTATATGCATAGCCAATGGCTAGATTGTTTCTAAACAAGTATGATTTGCTAATTTTCCGAACCATTAAATTTCCAATTGATGTCTAAAAAAAGTCAAAACTTGTTTAGGTTGGTATTGCAATTATCGAACTGTCAAAACCGCAACTCGATAACATTTGACTTTAGTGACTCCCGATAAACGGCTGATTAAAAAGATTAAAGATTAATAATGATTATCAGAAGGACAGTGGCCTTTGAAGGGGCCAAGTTAAATGCCTGAAGCCGGTAAATGCATTCTGGCATACTTGGCAGGTGAGCGGTTAAGCAGTCTTACAACATTTTGATTCCTTGTCTTGGAAGTCTTTATTCTTCATTCTCATTGTTTTTGTGAAAAACCACGGTGTTTTTCACAATAGTCTTTGCTTCAAAATGTACGTAAATCACTATCATGCTGAAAAAGTGCAACTTTAATGTTAGCCCTGGGAACTCATTGAATTTTAACCAACATAAAAAGCACTTGTCAGCTGTTCTAAACAATTAAAGCACTAATTATTCCAAACACTTGACTTCTCTGTTGGGAAGATTTGCTCATTTACTCAACCGAGTCTGAGTAACCCCAAGTAAGCTGAATTTAAGTTTGAACAGATTAACCATCATTTAAGGAGGTTGCTCCAAAACTGAACAAATGAAAGATTTCTAACTCGAATTTTGGTTAAAATTATAAGAGTTTAATATTAGTTTAATAATTTTTAAAACATGAATATATATTTTTTTAGTTTGTAGCATTTTTCATAAAAGTTTTGTTTTTAAATTTAATTTTGCCAATAAAAAAAAATATTTTTTTATGTGCCATGGTTTGTAAAAAAATCTTTCATACTGGTCATACAACAAAATACCATTCAGTATACAGTATACATTCAAAATATTTTATCTATTTAGCTGGAAGAGATTGTGCATTCCCAAACTACAACTGCTGAATTTATGAAGATGAAGATTGACTGTTTGAACGAAAACCATTTCATGAAGAGGTGGTGCCACGTTTTACCAAGGTAACACTGAAATCACAAATTGATGTCTTTATTAATTCGCTTTAATTCATTAACCATTCATAAACACATCTTTATGATTAACAATTAAACTAGATTTAAAAGTTATAAGACGAAATGTTCTTGTCTGTTATCTGGAAGGTTAGTTGAGGTGTACTCTGCAGATAAAAAATCTGGTTGGTTTTAATTTCACTTTATTCAAAACCTTATCTATTGTTCAATTTAGAGAAAAATTTAAAGAAACTACAAGATAGACCAGTCTCTTCCCCATTTTATTGAACATGTGACCGAATTTGTTACAAATAAATGGCTGTCAGTGATGTGATTGTCATTACATTCACCTCTAGCATCTATTGATGACTATGTTAATGACTTCATTAATTCGCTTTTACAGTTTTATGAATCCTTTAACCATTGATAAACACAGGTTTATGACTAATTAATCAATGATTTACGTTTAAACTAGATTTGAAAGGTTTCAGATGAAATTAAGTTGTCTGAAAGGTTTCTTAAGGTATACCAGTGAAAAATCTGGTCTATCTTAGAAGTTATACGAGATAGAACAGTCTCTTCACCTTCTTGTTGAACATGGGGCCCAATTTGTAAAAAAAGATCACTTTAGTAATGAAATTGTAATGAAATCCATTTACCTTAAACTATAGCTGGCCATGTTAATGACTTCATTTATTCGGTTTTATGAATTTATTAACCGATGATAGATGCAAGTTTATGATCAAATTAATAATGATTTACGTTTAAACTAGATTTAAAAGATATGAAATGAAATGTCGTTGTCTGTTGTCTGTTATCTGAAAGGTTGTTTGAGGTATACCAGATAAAAAATCTGTTTGGTTTAAATTTTACTATACTAAAAATTAACAGTTGTTCAATTTTGGAAACATTTTGAAAAACTTTACGAAATTGAGCACTAGGCCCAATTTGTAAAAAAAAAAAAAAAAACTTTCAGTGATTAAGTATTTACTATACTTTACCTCTGGTAACTATAGAGATGACCTGTTAATTATCATTAATTCGCTTTTATGATTTTATGAATTCATTGATCAACACGATTAATCAATTAATGATGTAGTATGTTTAAACTAGATTTAAAAGGTTTCAGATTAAATGTCGTTTGGTAGGTTTCTTAAGTTATACAAGATTAAAAATCTGGTTAGATTTAAATTCACTTTGCTAAAAACTTAATCATTAGTTCAATTTTTGAAAATAAATAAAATATAAAATCTATACGGGATAGTCTCTTCCCCTTTTTATTGAGCATGTGACCGAATTTGTTTAAAAAAAGCTTTCAATGATTTGAATATCATTACATTCACCTCAAGCAACTATTTTGGACTATATATATATATATGTAAATTACATCATTAATTCGCTTACAATTTATGCATTCATTAACCATTAACCATTGATAAACATCTTTACAATAAATAAATGATTTACGATAAAACCAGATTTATAAGGTATCAGATGAAATGTCGTTGTCTTTCTCTAAAAATCCGGATATACGAGTATTTCTAAAGTTCAAATTTCCCCGTGTTTCACGGAAACTGGTCTGGAAATTTTAACTTTGGGAAATGGGACATGTTATGCATTATTCGTAAATTATTTCCATATACTGTTAAATATAAAATTTTCGTAAACATGTACCGAATATTCTACTCCAGATTCCATGTTAAAATTACAGTAAACTTCTTTCTAATATTTTTTAAACAATAATTTTCCCTTTCATATGCTTTTGTACGGTTGTGATCGCATATTAGCCACCGCCCAGCAACCGGCACCTTTGCTTTAATATTTGATTTAATTCTTTATAAATATGCAAATTTGATTGTGTAAACGACGAGATGAGCTAAGACTCATAGTGTCATTAAATAACCTTTCCGGTTGTGATCACTTGTAAAATGACAACAAAATTTGAAATTAATGGAATTTTAAAAAATACGTTCTTTAGCACAAATGAACAAACATTCCTCAATTGCACATTTAAAATACTCTTGTAAACAAAAAAATACGTAATCTAAGTATGAAAAGCTTGGGATATTGTTTTTTTTATTAGTGGACACCTTTTCTAATTTTCCCAAAACTGATTAAATTTAATCAGGCTTAGATCGAGACCATCGTACGTTTTCAATATTATAATTTGTGTTAACCGTTCTAGCATGAAGAAAGGAGAAATATGTCTAGTTACCCGAAAAATGCCTCAAGATGGTATGTTTAACAGTTATGGGGAAATGAAGATTTACTGGAAAAATATGGTAATGAATTTGCGGTTTTCTTATATTTGAAATACATGTGATGTGCAATGTAGCGTAACATTTATCAACCTCTGTAAAGCTACTGTAATTACTAATTTAATAATCTTCTCACAGGCATTATTTACTTAAACAAAATCAGGTCAAAAATGCATAAAATTGGGGAATTATTTTTTTTGGGTAATTCACGTCTATCGAACCATTTATTTTCTCATAACTGGCCATCAAATTTTTTAAAACGCTCATTTGTAAAAACAAATTTGAGAATGGGAAAATTTTAAAACTCCTGCAATATTAAAACTTGTAAAAACATTTTTGAATTTCTTGAAATTTTTAATATTTGTAAATTGCAAAACTTATTCACAAATTTCATGTTTTTACAAACATATGCAAAAAATTTGCCATTCGGGTTTGTTTCAGCCGCCATTTTTTAAATATATGCAAATATCAAAACTGTACAGCTATTAAAGACATTTAATAGGTGCACAATTTTGATATTTACATGTACGTCTTGGGGGAGAGCCGGCTTTAGGTTAAGCTTAACTTTCTTGTCTAGTTTGAAAATATTTGGAAACATTTCCATGAATTTTCTAAGAATTGTTTATGAATTATCATTTTCTTGAGGAGTTTGATTATCCTGGTGAGCATGTTCAATTCAAATCTTTGCACAATTGTTGTTTGACTTTCAACTTTAATTTGCAGTATGCTTACATATTACCCGAACACGAATATGATAATTTCTATTTCCTCGTGAATTTTCGAATGTTGGGTAACACACTGTTTACGTATCCTTTGAAATGTTGCAACTTAGATACATATTTCGTTTTAAATCTTTTTCTGCTTTTAGTTGTTTATATTTCATTTTCACAAATATATTTCTTGTTTTATTTAAAATTGATTTTCATAAAAAAAATCGGTTTTGATTTCAAGCAAAATCAGATTCATTTCTAATTCTTTAAAAATCATGGAATTTTGGTCGGTCCTTAGTTAAACATTTACAGATATCCATCTTGTTGCTTGCAACTTTGTCAGCCGATACAAGTTCCACATACTCCACAGAAAGTCGAAGAATGCCTTGATAAGTTTTTGCGAGACATCCAGGTTCATATCCCAACAATTTGTGGAAAACCGTGGCTTTCTATGGCCAGCATCTTCAAACCAACGCTCAAATTGCAATCTGCTAGCAGTTTTTCAGAATACGCCTGCTCAGAAAATCAAAGAAAGTTCACTGAAAAGGTATGCCATAATGTTGCTGCTATATCACAATTTTTTGATGACAGTTTTGGAATCTGGTAATTGATTTTGTTATACAATGAAGTGAAGTATATGGGATACGTATAGTAATAATCAATGAAAATTATTATTTTAATAAATAAAACCATTTTAACTAACGAAAATTATGTTTTGCATTTAGAGTGAATCCACTGGAACAGCAGAGTGGCCATCTTGCAAAACCAAGATTGTGGAAGAAAGGGCACCAGATTCGAATATTCCACGATTAAATTTAATTCATGGCAACGAAGATATTTTGAAAATTCCTTACGTGCCAAGATTTGGTATTGTTGCTGCTTTTGGAAATTACCAGCAACCGAACTTGACAGCAACTTGTAGCCACACAAAGAAAATCGAAAACACGAATGTCATGTGGTTAACTGAAAAAGTATTGCGCAAAGAAGAAACTAAAACAGCACATCCAAAACTCTCTCAACATTTTCCTAGGAATGATAATATCGTGAAGAAAAATAAGGTAACTTTTATACTTTTCATATTCTTTGACATTCTTTGACTTTGACAGTATATGTCATTGTTAGCAAACCATTATTCTAATATCATGTTTTAATACACAAATATAAGTAATTCGGAAATTAACCGAAAATTAGACAAAACTAAAGCTAGCTAATCATATTATATTAAATTGTTCAAATGTTAAAAATGTGAATGATTCACGAAAATGTCGATTATCCTTCACTTTTACGTATTTTTCTGTCATTAAATATACGACATTAAGATGTGAGGAACAAATCTTCTATTTTTGACACTTTGTAATTTTCAGGTTATTGATACTGACTTCTCCAAGACACGCCAAAAAAATCCAAAGGAATCCAACGAAGATATTGTTCTTCTTACCCAACAAAACAAGGTTTGGATTTGTTGTCATACCACATTTAACAAAAGTTTTCGACATAATATTTACTATTAAATCACAGTTAACTACCCTTAAATCCACAGAATTGGTTCCCACTTTTTCAATTTACACTCTTTACATAGTATACTGTACATTGTGTATTGCCATGTTTCTGTAAAAAAACTGGAGAAAAAAATTTTATTTTGGAAAGATGCTTAGCTTTAAAGACATATGCATGTGATAGATAAGAAATTCCAATTTTATTTATTTTTAAATGGGATTTTTATAGAAATTTCTCGTATTTTTTTTCGAGTAAATGAACAAACTCGTCAGATACATATGTAATTCATTTTCAGATTATCATTGCATAATTAAATTTTCATTTCAAATTGCTGCTATTTCAGCTATCAAAGGTTAGTAACGTTAAGCTGTTGCGTTGGTTAAAAGAGATGGGTGTGCCCTGTAACCCAAAACTCAGAAAAACGGAATTAATCAACAAAGTTACTGAATTCGTTAAAATGTCGGTCCCGGAAGAGTAAGTACATGAAGGGACACCTAAGCAAAATGTTCAAAAGTTTGTTTTTAAACCCTATTTTACATGTTAAAATTGAATTGATATATTTTATTCATAAAATAAAACTTACCTTTAATGAATAAATTAAATGCTTGTTTGGTATAAACATGCTTTTCTACATATACTATATTACATCTTCCACTCTTGATTACTATAGTTGTGCTATTATTTACACTATATGTTATTAAGATATGTACATAACAGTACATTTTGTGTAAATTCATTTATGGAATATCAAACTTAAATAACACAAGCAACACGCTTCATTGTTGACAAAGTTTCAAATGCATATTTGATAAAATAGGACGTTATTTTTCTCAAATATTGCATACAAGTAACATAGTATATGTATTCTTATATTTAGAGTTACACTTTAACTCATCAAATAATTTATTTAGTAAGTTCATAGTTCATCATATATTCGTATCTACTTAATGTTAAACTTATGAAAAAACTGGAATTTCATGAGACATACTCTGCCATCTATTGTCGTAGAAATGAAGGTAGTTTAATGCCTAGTTCACGATGCATCGCACGACGTCTTTATCTGACCGTCACTCGATCTGCGCATGCGTGCCAACCTACTTGATGACGCGTTTATGACGACTTCCG
>JAQGAE010004984.1:0-11892 GCA_034696685.1 Julus scandinavius | reverse complement strand
ATTTTTATTTAATCTCTTTTGGTTTGGCTGGAATTGTGTTTTAAAATTTCACTCATTGAAAGTGATAGGGTTGTGATTCAGCTTAAACTCTCATCCCAACGAGACGCCACTTAGGGAATTTCTCCCATCCGTAAAAATTCCCACTGACCTCGACCGGGGAGCGAACCCCGCACTTAGGATCGAGAGGCAAGCGCATAACCCACTCGACTGCCGGCTTCGGCCCAGGCTACTTTGCAAAAGTTGCATGTAATTTTTATAAAGTCGCGTCTCCACTGCAGTCAACATTCAACATATCACATCAAACATGCAAACACCAAACATACAAACACTCAAGACAAACCTGAAACAATGTATTTCGTCAACATGTTGATGAATGACCTGTCTCTACCAAGGCTGTATATACTTATAATGTCTGATTCACAATGCACCGACCGACATCTTTTATTGACCGTCACTCGATCTGCGCATGCATCTGATTCTGATTCTGATTGAGTAGCCAACCCTTTGAGACGGGTGCCCCTTTAAGGAGGCGCTACTATGCCACACGTGTGTAGCGATAAATATACTACTCTACTTCAAGATGTTGTCCATACTCTCCCCAGGTGCGTGCATGTCATTCTTGCCTCAAGCTAAGATTTGCAGGATCGGTTTGTTTGACCTTTTGCTTCAAACCATACCATCCCAACCTACATGATGACGCGTTTGTGACAATTTCCGCCAGGTCGAAAGACGTCGAAGCACGTCATTGACGGTCAAACAATTAAGAATTTGAACCACGTTATAGATGGTGCATGCGCCATAGAAAATGGAAGCGCCACCTAGTGACAAAAAATATTTTGGGGGCTACGGCTGATCTGACGGCGCTTTACCTAGTAGGCGTTTGGACGTCAGTCGGTCCATTGTGAACCAGACTGGAACGGCCGTCAAAACGTGACGTTTTGCACAAAATTAAGCTCTGCCTCGACCGGCGGACGACGTCGGTCAGTGCATTATGAACTAGGCATTAGTGTATAGTACTTATATGGCTGAGCATGCGCAGTAAAGTGGCAACATTTTTCCCTTTGATCTGGACCGACTCCCGAGCAATCAGAAAAATGTTGACGAAATCATGGTATGGCAACAAAAAAAAACGCCGTAAGTTTGCTCAAACATCACGGTAGGCAGAGTTTTTTTGAAAGTTGTTTCAGCAAACCACATTGATCCACATTGTTGCCGTATGTTGACTGCAGTGGAGACGCGGCTTTATAAACTTTAAAAAATCAATCATGGAACTTTTTGATCAGCCCTTGTATGGCCCATCAACATCCATCCTACCCATAAATGTGTTAGCAAGGAGTGAAATGATTCATATGTGTCCATATATTACTACAGTAGAATCTGTCTAAATGCATATGCTAGGGACCAGTGAAAAATATGCCTTTAGACAGGTTATGCTTGTAGACGGGTTCATTTAAATACACCTGTCCCAAGTCGGGACCAGAACATTTTATGCTTTTAGAGAAATTATTTATTTACACAGGATGCATTTAGGCAGGTTCTACTGTAAATGTATACATGACCATATTTTGCTATTTATGGACCCTATACAGGAATAGATGCGCCTTATAAATCCATATATGGGCCAAATATCAAGGGTCACATATTAACCATTTATGTCACATCAATGGGCCATATATAACCATACATATCCTATCAATGGGTCATATATAGCCATATATGTCCCATTAAGAGCCAGATATTGTCCCTCGAAAATGTTCATCAAAAATATTAAGTGCAAATAATTATCTTGTAGTGTTTGTAATCACTGGGTATACATAAAACTTATGCGTGCTTGAAAAATTAATTATCGATTATTGAACAAAAATAGGTATATTTTTTTTATTCAAACATGCCTAATTATTAATAATTTCTTATTCTTGTGAAAGTAGAAATGCGATATTTTAAAGAAAAGTAGGTTAAATGATACGGTTAGTGCATTTTTCGTAAAGCTTTAGCAGGCCTACTTATACTAAAACAATGAACTTTCCTGTTGTCAAAATCGATCAACCATTCACGAAAAATCATAAATTTTGTACAAACCATCTAAAACTGGAGTTTGCAAGCAAACATTTCGGCATTGTTTTCTAATGCATTGTAATGTAAAACATAAAACCTTATACAAATGAATGTAAAACTAATTTGAAATAACTGGGTAAATTAGGCAGTCTGGACGAATCTTTTATTGAAATTTGTGTATAAAATCCACCGCAATATAACAATAACATGACAATAAATATGCAAAAAGCGCCAAATGGTCAAAGATGGTATTTGTCTGAGAAATGAATCAATTAATTATTACAACTTATTAGGATTTAGAGTACAGGTTGCTCCTTGCTGGGCAATAGCTAAATTTCAAAAACATCCGCCTTATTGTTGTAAAAACAATCCTTGAACACCCAATAGCGTTCATTATGGATATAGATAATTGAATTATTAGTGTTACTAACACTTAAGCGGCAGCTGCCCCTAGCAAGGTTGCTTGCTAAAACTGTATGACCAGCAATGCTATAATAAGAAGCGATTTTTTACAAACCCACATAAATTGCAATTGTGTAACTTTATGTAATGGGGAATTAAGGCATTATAAAATTAATAGAGAGAAATTATTTTAAAATGAACTTAATGTGGAGTACAGCAAAAACTACGTTTTTTTAAAAGTTTGTAAGCTTGACATTTTGTTTGACATGTCTCTTAAAATTTCTCTAAAAAATCGAATTGATAAATAAATTAATAAAAACAGAACTTATTTAAAAATGAATTTAAAGTACAGCAAGAGCTCTAGTTTTTTTAAGTTTGTAAGCTTAATGGGATATACAACCATATCATTTCCAATGGGTCAAAATTGCAAAGACATTCACAATTAAATAAAAAAAGTTTAAATAAAAATAAAATTGTTTAATATAGCTTAATAAATCAGCAAGGGGCCAAGCAAAAAGTAGATTTTTTAAAATTAATATTTACTAAATTATTATTTGAATTTTTGCACTCACCACTTGTCTATCTTGTCTACCTACCGAACATTTTTCAAACCTCTATATTAATTTTTTTTTTAAATCTACAATTTTATGGTGAAAGATAACAAATGAAGCCCCTTGCTGATTTGTTAAGTTATTTTAAGCAATTTTTATTTTTATTTAAAATTTCTATTTAATTGTGAATATGTTTGCAAATTTGACCCATTGGAAATGATATGGTTGTATATCCCCTTAACAATTTGTTTAACATTTCTCTTAAAATTTATCTTAAAATCGAATTGATAACTATATTAATAAAGCCATAAATTGTTTAAAAAATGAATTTAAAGTACAGTAAAAGCTCTGTTTTTTTTTTAAATTCGGAAGCTTAACATTTTCCTTGGCATTTCTCTTACAATTTCTTTTAAAATCGAATTGATAACTACATTAATAAAAACATAAGTTACTTAAAAATGAATTAAAATAAAGTTCAAAGTTTTTTAATTTAAAAACAGTTCATAAGCTTGACAAAACTTCTCTTAAAAAATCGAACCCATAACTAAGGATTCCAACAATCTATTTTCAGCACTGAATTTCAGGAATAAACCATCACCAATATGAAATGAAATTATTGAAAAGGAATTAGGTCAAGTCGAATTATAATTTTTTTTCTAAAAAGCGACTAAATTCCCTAAAAAAAGGATAAATATCCTGAATGAACTACACAGCGCCATCTATTAACTGAAAATCGAGATTGGATGTGATTTCCTGCACATTTATTTTCGTGTAGATAGATTATTTCCAGGAACAAATTTCGTGATTAGACATTAAATATCATTCAAAGCAATCCCAACCTCATGAATGAATGACGTATTGACGTCATTGAATAGTAAAACACGTCCAAGCTTATTTAGGGTTAACTGGCGCAGTTCCAAAGAAATGTTTTTCAAATGTGTAAATGAGTATTTTTAAGAATAAAATGGTTCAGTTATTAACCATAACATCCTCAATGCCATGATTCACAATTTCAAGAAATGAAATAATACCTGAAAATTTAATTAAGCCTAATTCTGAGAAGGCTGATGAATTGGGATGCCAAAAAGGTCAACGAAACGAGTCAAGAAAGATAATATAACCAAAGCCAAGATACAAAATAATCCATGTTTTTATTATTAAAAGAACTACGGTCTATATAGTAGCACTAAACTGTGGTCTACGGTAAACTTCATAAACTTTTGATTTATAGTGACTGAGCAAACATTACAACATATTCGATAATTGTCAAAGTAATTGTCAAATCCATGACCTCGTAAAATACTACATATAAATTTAGTTCTATTCTAGACTGGTTAGGTCTCATTATGTTTAACGACGCCCCAGCAATAAGTATCGAAATTCCACAATAAGTTTAGATAGATCCAAGTATAGAAACATTTCGAAATGTTACATGTACTTCTGGCACTAGTGCCAAACACAATGCAATTGACTGCTGCAAAAGTAGATGAGGTGATGTCTAAAGCATAGTACACACCAACGAAAACACGGATCAAAAGCAAAGTTTTTGAAAACATGCTGTCGATAAAAGTTTGCTTACCAAGTTTTCGTCCCAATGTTTCAGCACAATTTCTAAAGGTGCGTATCCACCAAAAGAAACATTAGACACAGAAAAACGTACACAAAAAACCTTGATGTGTCCAGAAGTGTTTGTGAAACAATGTGACGAAAAACGGCTATTTTCTGACACATTTCGTGTGTCCTGGCGATCGCTCAAGAGGCGGTCTAGATCAAAGGTAATTTGCGACACATGTTTCGAAAAACATGCTGGAAACTTTGTTTCAGTGTTTCATGTGTATGTGTATGTTTCTTTTGGTGGATACCGACCTTAAGCTTTTTTGCTTTCAAAAGCATTTTACCGATCGTTCAAGAGGCAGTCGGGATCAAAAGCCGGGTCCACACTAACGAAAGCACTGAGCAAAAGCAAGGTTTTTGAAAACATAGTATTGTCGATACCAGTTTGCTTACCAAGTTTTCGCCCAAATGTTTCAGCAAACTTTTAAGCTCTTTTGCTTTCAAAAACATTTGGCCGATCGTCCAAGAGGCAGTTGAGATTAAAAGCCGGGTCCACACCAACGAAAGCACGAAGCAATTTAAAAACAGAAAATTCAAAAACACGAAAACATGCTTCCAAAAGCAGAGGTGTAAATACCAAAACAAGCAGGAAAAACATAGCCGTATTTTTGCAAACATGAATTTGTTTCATCGTTTATGTCGCAAATACGCCGTAGCAGGCGTATGTCATAGGAAATATTTTTGACAAACACTTTTTATCGGTGAAATCTGTGGAAAATACACTTTTAGGTGCCCTTGGGACTTCACGAGGCTCCGTACAACTTCTATGCGGAGGAATCTCCCGGACCCATATGTTAGGTGCACACACATTTGATGCACTTCGTGTGTTTTCGGAAGCAAACGCCATCTGGCGAACAACGCACGCAATTCGACGTCGATGCACAGAAAGAATGTGCGCGTCTCTAAACACTCTAAAATACACAAATTCTTCCTTTTTTATATTAAATTGAAATAAAAGCCGGTTTTTAAATATAAAATTATATTTATTTCACGAATTGTTTCAATAATAACACCGCGTAGTGAAATGTACCAACGATAATGCCTGGTTCGATCACAATGCATCGACCGACGTCTTTTTCTGACCGTCACTTGATCTGCGCATGCGTGCCAACCTACTTGATGACGCGTTTATGACGACTTCCGACAGGTCGAAATACGTCGAAAAAGTTTGAAAGGATTCAAACTTTGGACGTCATTGACGGTCAAACAATTAAAAATTTATACCACGTGATAGATGGCGCATGGGCCATAGAAAATGGAAGCGCCACCTAGCGTCAGAAAATATTTTGGGGGCTATGGCTGATCTGACGGCACTTTACCTAGTAGGCATTTGGACGTCGGTGGGTCCATTGTGAACCAGACTGTGCTGGGCGTCAAAACGTGTGACGTTTTTCTTTGAAAAATTAAGCTCCGGCGGACGACGTCGGTCGAGGCATTGTGAACTAGGCATAAGTGCATGCGCGTACATGTGCCCGAGCGCAACAAAGTGGCCCATTATTTTGACATATGCTGTGACAATATAAAAACGCACGCAATGACAAATTTATGTTATACTTTTCAATTATTTACCCTCTGTTTTGTGTTTCGCGAATGCTATATTGCCGTTTTTGTGTTCGTAGTTCATACCGTCGAGATTTTGCGAGTGCGCCATTTATTTTCGTTCCTGCATGCTGTGCGTCGTATGCTTGGCAGGCCAAAGAAAAAATGCAGACAACGTCAACCGGAAACGCACAGAAGTAGAAGCACATGGGGTTTCCTGTGCGCATCACTTTTTTGTGCGTTTTCAGCTGCAAACGCACAAAGTGCGTCAAGTGTGTGTGGGGCATTAACTTTGGGACAGAAATCGATGACAATATCCCTGCTCCTTTATCTGATAGGGTTGCAGAGGAGCCTGAGGAGGGTTGGCTCTATGTGATCTGGTAATTTTCGGGTCGTAATTATTGACCACTATTTAAACATTTTAAAAAACCACCAAACACCGGCCCAAAATATCCACATTTTACGTTGTTAAAAAAGTTAATTAAAATCTACGAGGGGCGGCCAAAATGTGTTGCATATTTGTTTATTATTCAAAAACCAGATGTCGTACAAAAAAACTGAAATAGCCAATTTAATAATCAGGAAATTTGCTATTTTTCAATGTAGGACCAGAGTTTGTTCACACATGTATCCCAACGGTTGGTGAGATTGTTTGTACCCCTCTCGTAAAATGAGTTATGTTAGCCATGCACATATTGCCAAACAGCAAGTTTCTCATCATCGTCTATTTGAAATTTTTGACCACTCATTGTTTCTTTAGAGAACCGAAGAGATGGAAGTCGCTTGGTAAAAGGTCGGGGATGTATGGCGGATATTTCGATGTTACCCTACCCAAACATGTTGATCTTGTGGGCTGTGGCAGTTGCAGAATGGGGACGCGCATTGTCATGCAGTAGCACAACTTCATTCATGTCTAAACGTAGTCGCTTTCGAAAAAATTGCTGCTCGATAACACATTTGTCACCATAAACTCCTAACATTTCCCTATAAATTTCACTCGGTTTCATGCCTTTCAACACTGAAAAACGAATAACACTTCGTTGTTCCTCTCGCCTGAAAGCTTTCAAGAGAAGCGCCATTTTGTTTTTAATAGTTCGTTCGAAATTCTACATGAATTATGGCGCCATGAAATGTCCTAAAACCACATTTCCCGCTCTTTAAAGTGGGCTATTTCAGTTTTTTGTACGACATCTAGTTTTCGAATAATAAACGAATATGCAAGACTTTTTGACTGCCCCTCGTTGTTTTTTTAATTTTTTTTTTTAAAGTTAACTGGGTTAGTAGAAATATTCCTTCAAAGAACGATAGGCATGATATCGCCATCTCGTGACGATATTTAACAACTGAATTTGCCTTTCCTGTGCAGATGCAATTATGCTTGTCAGTAATTAAAACATTAGCCAGCTAAACATTAAAATGCGAATATGAGATAATGTGCACACACGTCAGCACTTCGGTTCGCAATTATCTCATTTAATTGTTGAGAACTGCAAATACATCAAAATCTCAAGTTCGAACATTGTTTAGCAAATCTGTCAGTAAGCATGGAAGGTTGATGATAATTCATATTGATAATTAACACAATCATTAAATATTATTCAACGTGTACGGCAACCACCAAATAATTGAAGCTGAATAAAATAATTACCAGTTTTCAAATATCATATAATTACTAGACCTGATTAGCGTACTTCAAGAACAAAATTATATAACATAAAACTAAAAAGACTATACATGTCTTTGTTGCAATTTTTTATAATTATCTGAAACTATTGGATTTAAAGCAAGGTCGTATATATAAATATATATGGGGAGGGGAGATATTGGGGATAGATAACCCCCCGGACCCCCAATATAACGGGGGAATTCCATTTTTGCATTAAAAGCGATTCTTCTGCTCTGGTAATGCAATTATTATTCTGCATTAAAACTGCGATATTTAAGGCAAAAATGAAACTTTTTTTTAATTAAAAGTGCGATTTTTAAGGTAAAAATGCAATTATTCTGCATTAAAAGTACGATCTTTCTGTTTCAGAAATACAATTATTCTGCATTAAAAGTACGATTTTTACATTTTAGAAATGCAATTTTTCTGGGTTTGAAGGGTTATTTGATGACATACACGGCCTTGATTCAATGGATATTTGAATGACCATCGATGAATTGCAAAGTCATGGCCCTTGATATTTGTGGCCTCCTACACTTTCTGAGGTATTAGCTCTACTTGGCTCATACCATGTATGATAATTCTTACCTAAATTAAAAGGTAATGGGCAAATCTAATGGAACTGCATATGTATGATGTATGTATATTTAACGTACTTAAAATTTATTAAATACATTTAAGTGCGTAAAATATAAGTTCTATCACAACAGTTGACATCAGAATTTTAATGAATTAATTTGTTTGGGAGTCTTGGGTGGATGAATATTTTGTGATCTTCATGATGAAATAAAACATTCTGATAAGGAATTGAATGATGTATGGAACTTGTCTGATAAGGAGTATTACATATTATAAAATTCGCGTCAATAATCATTTATATTAAATTTAGAATCGAAATTTGATAGGGTTTATCGAGGGCAAAGGTATTAATCCTCAAAGCCATATCTGAGTATAAACACTCGATTCAAGTACGAGATTCTATAAATTGTTACCTGTTGACTCAAAATGTAACTTGTTCTGAGACCATGCACTGACCAGTAGGATTTGTAATAATATTTCAATGGCGCATCATCAGCAGATTGCCATTCCGTGTATTACCACCAAACAGACAATAGGCAAGAAATAATACCAAGAATTAATATCCGAAAACAAAAATTCTAGCGTGATTACAATAAACGAAATATACATTTTCCCCATGTATTCATTATCTTACATATTTTGCATTTGCTTTATTTTTTTTAAAATTATCATGTTTTTTCATTTAATTTAATGCAACTTATTCGCAATATTTCAGTGCACGTGTTTTTTACCGCTCGTTCCGCTGGGTTGTCTGTCGAATATCTTTGACATGTCAAAGATGTCTTAGCAGACCATTATGGGCGTGGTTTCCGCTCAATGAAATGGCATGCTAGCACCAGTGCGCATGAGCAGCTTTAAATCTTCCACTAGCAGACGGAAGTCTGAGCATTTTAGGTTCGGTGGGAATAGGGCATTAAGTCGCTTCCTGAAATTGGGTACGGCCCCTCCCTCCCACATCCCATATTTGCTGACTGTAGGGTACTGAGTTGAATTGAATTGAATTGATGAAATAAAGTCATTTATAATTTTAGTTGCCTGGGTTTTTTAAAAGATCTGAAACTCTGAAATTAATCTTGCAGTTAAAAGTTAATTCGATGACCGATCGACCTAAATCTGATGCCTTAAGGAAACAAGTAGTCCTTGACTATGGAAATTTCAACTAAATCTCAAGGTTAGAGGCTTTTTTGCAAGAACTTGTTTATTGTATTCTGGCGACTAATAATTGATTTAAGTGTATACAACTGGATGACTAATCGTCCAGAGAAGTTGACTGCGTTTACGATACTTCTTAAAATTCCATTGACGTAGTTTCTGAAATGATTATATGGTCGAAGCTGCGCCTGCCTAATTAAGAAAAGGTTAAAAATGTGCTTAAGATGCAAAGGCACCTATACGAATGTTTACAACTAAAAATCTAATCCCTAAAAAGTTGAACTTGTAAGGAAGAAACGCAAAAGCAATGAATAAAGAATTCTGTCAGTTAATAAAATAAATTCCAGCATACAAATGTTGCTTCAATTTTGTATGATTAAAGTTTATTCCTAGCAGCATACAACATTGTTAAAATATTTGTTGTCCATTAACACATACACGAGGATTAGGTAAGATCACCACATAAGCATTCAGATTTACCACGATAAGCCTTATATTGATAAACCTTATGAAAGTTTATTTGGTTAAGGCCATTTTATGAAATGAAGGAAATGCATACCAGTGAAATGATTCAAATATGCTTCAAGAAAGGTATGAATAATAGATATTATATCACCCACAAAATTAAGGAGAGTAGAAGTTTAATTTATATGTACGAGGGATGGTCAAAAAGTATTGCATATTCGTTTATTATTCGAAAACCAGATGTCGTACAAAAAACTGAAATAGCCATTTTAATGAACAGGAAATTTGCTATTTTTCTATGTAGCACCTGATTTTGTTCACACATTTATCCCAACGATTGATGAGATTGTTTATAACCCTCTCGTAAAATGCGTTATGTTGGCTATGCATATATTGACAAAACTTCCCTTTTTGTCAGTTACAGTTTCTGTACTTTCTTTTAAAGTTTAAACACCAACTCTGTACCGTAATGTGTGAAATACATTTGTCCCCATATTTATAAACTCCTAGCATTTCACTATAAATTTCACTCGGTTTCATGCCTTTCAACACTGTAAAACGACTACCACTTCGTTGTTCCTCTCGTGCGAACGCTTTCAAGTAAGGTGCAATTTTGTTTTTGATAGTTTGTTCGAAATTCTGCATGAATTGTAACACAGTCAAAATTTCCCGCTCTTTAAAATGGCTATTTCAGTTTATTTGTACAACATCTGGTTTTCGAATATTAAACGAATATGCAAGACTTTTTGACCGCCCCTCGTACATCTTGAAAATGTCCAGTAAATGTGTTGGAAAAAAATTCAAGAATTCCAAGGCTCTTAATTCCTGACATTTTTTAAGGATTTGTCGCACCACAATATTTGTAAACGTTGTGAAAGTGGATGCTTGGACTGTATAAGTCCACAGTAGACTTAATCAAACCAGCAATAACAAAGTTATAAAAACACATGGCCAATGACCAGGAATTTAAATGCAGACTGAATAGATATTAGACGTCATACAGTGTTATACCATATACAGTTCATGATAAAAGAGTCAAATATGCACTGTTGGGACATAACATGGAACATTTCACTTTTTTGCAATCTGCCGACATGTTCACTCTGAATCATGTTTCATCCCAACAGAGACCACTTGCCACCTGGAGTTTATTCAATGTCAACGACACAAGGCATGGACTTGCTAAATAGGGACACGCCTCGAACGTGTTTCACACAAAATGCCGATTTCATCTTCTGGTCTTTGAGCCAAACAATTGCATGAAAAAAAGAATTTTTAATAAAACAGATTCTGATGAAATTTAGAAAGCTTTGTTAATATAGTCACAACGAAATATAAAATTTTAATAACTACATGTAAATGCTGCATTTTAACATAGCAGCTTTTGGCACCTGCCAAGAAAAACTAACTTAACAAATTACTTTTCTATTAATAATTAATTCTTATTGGATGATTACATGACCAATAAGGAGCCGGATATAAGAGTAATCGACCGTAGTACAATTTTCCTTGGATATTGGCAGCAAACTAATAAGTTCGATGATGTCCTCGAGCGACTCTAATCAAGAAAATCATCAATGCATAATTCTGAATTTTTGGAGTTTACAGGGTGAAGACCTAATTATTTCACAACTTTAAATGTAAATATCTCTGCAATTAGTTATTATTTTTTCAAACTTTTTTTTTAATGGCACGTGACTACATAATAATCACGTTTTTTCAGTTGTAAAAAAAAGAAAAATGGCGACCAAAAGAAAGGAGGAGGTCGAGTATCGCGTGGAAATACTTTCCAAAGAAGGAATGCCATACAGAATGATTGAAAAACAACTAAAAAAGGTCGGAATTGTGATTTCCTATGGAACAATCCTA
>JAQGAE010004983.1:0-11892 GCA_034696685.1 Julus scandinavius | reverse complement strand
AAGACGAAATAAGCACATTTCTGAAGATATAACTTAAGTTACATGTACCTTATTGTTTGTGCTTATATCAAATACATGTTATTGTTTTTTGTTTGTTCTTCTTTGTATGTACATATACATTGGCAAAACTATTAAACGAAATTTTTTAAGAATTATTCTCTATTTATTAAAATACGGTAACCATGAAACCTGCTAGTACATGCACATGCACATTGTATTCACTTATAAGTAGAATTTTCTGTTCCCCTCATATTCATATAAGTGAGACTCCACTGTATACCCAAGAACAGTGGTCCGCTGGGTAGCGGGGCATTACAGTACATCAGATGATATTTAGCGAATAATATGAATATAGGGATTGATAGCACCTTTTTTACCACACGATCAATGATATGGTATTCCATTTAATGCTCTTCGTTATTGCCTCATTTACCATTTTTTAGACTTGAAAAAGCCTACATTTCGACGCCAATTTAGAAAGGGCAGTACAATGTCAAAAGAACTGCTCGTATTGCTGTCCAAACCACTTCAATTAAACTGGCGAAGGGAAGTTGTGTTTCGCGCGCCAGGCTCAAGTATCACCGCTGATACATATTACATTGCACCTTCTGGTAAAAAGTTGGTAAGTTGGGGAATGCTTTATATATTTTAAACAATTTTTACACCATAATTAAGTTAATTTTACGATATATATATATATATATATTTTTTTTAATTTCAGAGATCTCTTCCACAAGTTGCTGCATATTGTAAGTGTGATTTTTGTGTGATATTTAAATAAATGCAGGAATGAGTTAAGTTATATGCCTCGATCATTGCTTATGCAGTGTGCTATGATTATGCTAGCTTTGACTTTTGTTGCCTGAAATGATTGATTAAAGCAGTCACAATTGTGTTTTGCAATGATGTGATCACAATTTACGTTTCTCTGGTCTGTCTCATGCATTCTGGACTGGGTGCACGTTTTAAGATCCTCGTCGATATACAATAAGTTATTGACGATGATATAATGATTATATTCACGTGTTGGTTAAGTCAATGTTAACTTGAGCAAAGCTACATACTATAATATTTCATTTGGTGCACATTTTTGTAATATTTTGATTTTGTGTATTATATCAGACGACATGAAGCGTTTCACTATTAATATTTAATTAGCAAATACTTGCATGCTTGCTGTTGTTAAGCCTTGTGTTATGCACTTGTAGTCTGCGTATGCCACACTAGCACAACATAGTACAAAGAAGACTACCATGTATTTGTATCTTGTTCTAAATCAAATCTAATACCGTATTTTATGGACTATAAGATGCACTTTTTTCTTCAAAAAATTGCTTGCAAAATTCAGGTGCGTCTTATACTACTTGTTTTTTTTTTTAAATTAAGGTTCGTCTTATAGTCCGTAAAATACGGTATTTGAAATATTGTGTCCACTATACATTTATATAATATTTTTATATTATACTTGTATACTTTTTGAAAAGCTTCAACGAAAGCTTCAAGCACTAACCTAACTATGATCAGCTCGATAGGAATGCTTTTGTATTCATTGTGTTAAATTAATCACTTAGATTTATTCAGCACATACTTTGAGAATGTGCGGAAAATGTAAAGGAAACTGGCTATGCAACTCAGGTTCGCCCTATGTTAGAGCATTGTGATCCTGTTTGGAACCCTCACAGGATGGTTCATATCCAGGTTATAGAGATGGTTCAGTGTAGGGCAGCCATATTTTTTCAGGGCAGTTATCAGCATACCGCGAATGTGACAGAAATGCTCGACTCCCTAAATTGGTACACTTTGAAGTCCAGATGCGAAAAGTTGTCTATGGGGTTATTCAAATGTTTTAATCTCTCTCTTAATTCTCATCTTGCTCCACATGTATTAGCGCCTAGCAACCATTCTAGGAGTAGACATGATCACTCCAGTCCTTTGACAGAGCTTCATGCCAGGATGGATGCTAACAATTGGTCTTTTTTTGCTTGCGATTAGACGATGGAATAGCCTACCTGGCAATTCTCATGGTTTAGTTCAAATTCAATCTAACAATGATGACTAAGTCGCTGCTGAAGTAGCATTCTCCTGAAATTGGGTATGACCCCCCCCTACCATATGGCGTAATTTATTTGCTGACTCTAGGGTACTGAGTTAAATTGAATTGAATATTTGTTCATCATCCACATTGTGGTGACCAGGGCGACTTATGCTGGGTCCACACCAACTAAAGCAGGGAGCAAAAGCTAGATTTTCAAAAAAGTTTTGATAAAAGTTTGCTTGCCATTTTTCTATCCAAGAGGCGGTCGTGATCAAAATGATTATGCACCCTATGCAAATCTTAAAACTTGCGTCCCTGCCTCACTTAACAAGCTAGACTAAAGAATATGACTCAAAGAAAAATCCCATTTCAATGATGGTATACACTACGTCAGCAAAGTATAAACACACATAAAACACAAGTATGTGATTATTACAAGTACTTGAGATCAACTCATGCAAATTATATTCCAACAGTACAAAAATATTAATGCCAGTTAAAATAATGATAAATGGAGAAAAAATTATTCATGTGAAAAAAACGTCATTTTCAACTCTTAAATAAAGTATAAACTCGACTTACAAAAGTTCAGATACAGTGGCAGCACGTCCATAGGCTCTGTGAAACTGCAGCACCCCGAAAGAGAAAATAAAAATAAAACTAAAAGCATACCTAAAATCGCCGTATAGAGCAGAATAGATGTTTTTACTCCTTTCAAACTGAGGGTGGTCCAAAATTGGACCAATAAGCACTGGTGTGCCACCCTGTAGTTAAGCTGTGGCACTTTTGTGCTTCTCAGTTCCAGTGGCGAAGTGTTTGCCTGGTGTGCGCATGCGCACATAGGAAGCTGGCTACGAGGGGAAAAGTGCTGTCCCTCAGACAGTGTGACACTAATGTGCATTGTCCAAAGACTGGCCCTCTGCTTGAAAGGAGTCGCTACAATTTTTGTGGAGCAGCACCCCACTAATTTTAGCTACGAGCCGCCACTGTTTGGACATTATGAAATTATTAGCAGATTGGTCCTCCCTGCTTCTTAATAACCTCTATCATTCTGTTGAGGCATTGTTTGAAGTAGTTTTTGGAAAACATCTATGTCAATCTTGTCCTAAGCATTGCAAATTGCAACCTTAAGTTCATTGACATGATGATATCGCTTGTTTTGCCCGTATACAGCCCTTGTCATCAAACCCCATATATTTCCCACCAGATTGAGGTCTGATGAATGTGAGGGCCATGAGATCACATCAATTCGTTCTTGTTCAAACCACTGCTTGGTAGACTTGGATGCGTGCACACTAGCATTGTCCTGTTGATATTTATGATCATGCATCAATTGTTGATATTTTATAGAATCCATTTTATCCTCAACAAATACAATATCTGCCTTGCCTCCTGCTCTAAATGCAGCCCAGACCATTACTCTGCCTCCTCCCTGCTGTCTGCTCAGCTTCACCTTCTGCTGAGTGCAAAGATCCCGCCAATATTATGAGTATCCACCAGCACCATCTAGACAGAAACGTCATTGATCAGAAAACACCATTTCGTTCCATTCCTGATACCTTTTTGCAGTTCCTTAGCACTATGCTAGCCGGCTTGAATAATGAGTGGAATTGAGCTTCGGTTTTCAACCACTTCACATTAGAATTATTATTCAAACTTTTCCACACAGTTTGGTGGCTCACCGATGTTGGTAGTAACTGTGCAGTTTCATGTATGGAAAGCTCATCATGGTCTAGCTCTCCTTTTTTGGTTCTATACTCCTGACAGTTTGTTATGGAATTTTGAACAACAGTTTGTGAATGTTCTATTTTGGTGGCTATATCCCTTGTGGACAGTCTCTTACCATGTAGGATGTATATCTTTATGTATTACAGCAAGTGGATCTGATGTAAATGACACATTACATGATGTATATAACCCTGCATATGCAAATCGGTTTGCAGATTCGCATTCCAGAATTTGCATCTCGGGCTTATACTTTATTTATGGGTTGAAAATGATGGGTTTTTTCATGAATAAATTTCTTCTCCATTTATCATTATTTTCCCTCGCATTGGTATTTTTTTTCTGTTAGAATCTTATTTGCATGAGTTATTCTCAAAAACTTATTGTAATAATCAGTTACTTATGTGTGAGTTTATACTTTCCTGACAGTGTAGGCCGGTATCCACCAAAGGAAACATTAGAAAACAGTTTAAAAACTTTTGAGTGATCGTTTAAGAGGTGGTTCAGATCAAATGAAACATGTTTGCTGATATTTCCTGGTTAAGGCGTTTACCTAGGCCTGTACACATTGACATAGCACATTGCACCATGTGGTTTCAATTTTGAAAAGTCGTCCACGAAACTAAGCAATTGCATGAAACTAATTTCAGTGGATGGCCTTTTCACGGTTTCTTAGGCTAGGTTCCCCTAATCTCTCTTCCATTATTAGTTCCTAAAGACACATTCCTAACTGGGTCCCATAATTCATACGAATCAGGGCTCAAAATGCGTGTTACATTGTATGGTCCATCCCGTCTAGGTGCAGGCTTTGCAGAGAAGCCCTTGACAACCGAACTTATTGGGTGAGTGGTCAACAGGACTATCTCCTACTGCAAACTTTATTTGCTTGCAACCCTCATTATGTTCCATCCATCTCAGGTCTTGTGCAGATTCGATCTGCGCCTGCACGTCCATCAATATTGAGGACATTTCTTCGTGATACTCTGAGAGACAAGTTCTGGTAAAATGTTTATCGTGGCAAAGTTTGTGGAACTGAACTAAATTGTCACTGGAAGAGCGTCCAAGCCTTCCAAATTCTAGAAAGAATGGATAACTGAGCTATAACTGGTGTTCATAGCCCATCTAACAGCTGGGAGATGTTCATCCCAGGTAGTGTGATTAAATAGGACTGCGATCGCTAGTTTTGCCTTTAAATCGCGATGCTTTCTCTCCACAGGATTTACTTGCAGGTGATAACTTGCAACTTTATGCACAGCAAATCCTATAGTTGTAGATGCTTGTTGGAGCACCAAGGATAGGAACTGAGTACCGTTATCGCATTTCACAATGCGTGGAGTTCCATATCGTAAGCATATCTCATTTATCAAAATGGCTACTTACTAGTGTCTCTGCTTTGGTGTCATGAACAGGAAATAATTCTACATATCCTGTGGTTACATCACTTACTGAAAAGATACTAACATTCCTGTTTTCAGTTTTAGGTAACGGTCCAACAATGTCTACACTAATAGTTTCGAAACTGGTAGGCACAGGAGGATTGGTAAAAACCTCCTGTCTTTTGGAATTGTCAGTTTTGAACCTAATACAGTGGAGACACTATTCCACAAAGTCACATATAGAACCCTTTATTCCCATCCAAAAATAATTTGATGAAACGAGTTTATAGGTACCTAGCGCACCTTGATGACCAGATTCATCATTTGAATGATTCCATGAAATCACTCGCCTTTGTAACGCTTTAGGAACTACCAAATGAGGTTCACCAGCTTCTATAAATTCCAAAAGCCGATAAAGTACTCCGTCCAGTACCTAATACCCTCTTAACAGATAAGTACGGGCATCGGGAGTATCCTTATCATCCACGGATTCAAGAGTCCGAATAATTTGACGTGTATTAGGATCTTCATCCTGCATACTACGGAACTCATCCTTAAGGTGCCTGCACACCAGGCTACTTTAGCTGCACAGTTTTTGTACTGCAGCTGCCAAAGTTGCAGGTCTTGTTCACACGCTCACCAGAAGTAGCATGTAGCATGCAGTTTTCTGAACTGCAGCTGCAACAAAAGTTGCAGATCTGAAACAAAGTTGTGGATCTGTTCACTCGCAGTGTGCAGTTTTTGCTTACGCTATTTCCTTGCAGCATACATTGCAACTTTTAGGCCGTGCCACACATGCGATAAAACGGCGATTGTTTACGTTGTGAAAATTTTTCACTCGGTACATTAATCGTCAAGTGGTTCTCCAGTAAATGAAGATATTTTGTCAATGAAATGATAGCTTAATTCATCGATCAGTTTTCATCAATAAAATTTCTGCGTTCATATATAATTTTAATTTTATTTGTGGCGAGTACCTACTTTAATTATAAATGCAATTCAATGATCATCGTTTGCATAAAAAATCGGCACTCGGCAAAGCACACATGTGTACTGGAGTACTCGCCTGGTGTACACACCGAATATTGCATGTGTAGCGCCGCCATCAAGGGCCACATATGTATGCCCCGATGCGGCCAAATATGGGCCTTATATGCCCGTTCATGGTCATATTTGACACTTGATGGAACAAAAATAAAATAATCGTTTCACTTTTCTATCACTACATATTCAAAATGGTGCTTTATGTTGTATATGCTGCATGTGCAGCTGCAGCAAAGTTTCACCTGAATGAATATATTTTTGCTGCTGGCGCAACCTATGAAAATGTCCCTCACACGAGGCTGCTTTTAAAATGCATGCAGCATACTTAATGCTGCATGCAGCTGTACTGCAGTGGCTACTTTCAGTGTTGCAGGGTGGTTCACACGGCACGTGCCTGGTGTGCAGGCACCTTTAGATAAGGGTGCCTCATCACTGAGAAATTGGTGATTTACAGCTCGGTATTACAGCTGGTCTCTGTATTGGAGATAGATGAGGGCCCTCATCTCTCCTCATCATGACCTGCTCGGCTGAAAGCTCCTCCTTGGCATTAACCATGTTAACTTTGCTGGAAAATGAGGAATGAAATACAGTGTCTACGGGAGTCGTATGATTCTTACCATCAGCAAAGTACCATTCCATTGTACCGAAGTTTATTGCAATGCTTGCAACCTGAAGGAAGTCACTTCCCAGGATAACTCGTGGTGTGGGAAAGCAGGTACAATCATAAACAGAATGTCAAAATTATGACCAGTGAGAGTGACTTTCACTGTAGCATGATATGTGATCATAGTTTTGGGTTTATTGTCAGCCAGCTGAATCTGTCGTTTTTCTTTGGTCATATCAATGCCCTTGGTACGCAAAACATGAAGAAGAAGGGATCTACCACCCAATGAGGTATTGGATCCACCATCCAGAAGACCCTCCACAGGAGTTCCTTTCAGGTAGCAATTGACAACCAGTTGTACATGGGATCCATGTCCATTCTTCACAAAGGAAGCGGCTTTAATCGAGGTTTGGTTAACCAACAGAGCCTCTAAGCTGCTTATGCTACTGGTAGACTTGTCATTGTCCATTAGGCCTCTTATTACTACACCGATTGAAACAAGTATAAAAAGTTTTCCTTCCTCCCCGCAGATATAACACCGACAACCTTTAGATTTATCTTTATCATGGTTAACTTGCCGCTTCTCAAACCTAATACTAGGACCTGTAGGCTTGAAATCTTGCGTGACGGGTGTCGTATCGTTCTTACTTTCGGAACGGTCACGTCATCAAAACGGGCGATGAGGTTTACGTTGGCCCTTGTCAAAGGACTTAGCTTTATCTGCGTCTTTCCGCTAATCAGGAGGATTAGATGTCGGATGAGAGTTATTTGATACAAACTTTTCTTTTTCTCTAGACTTTTGTCACGAGTTCCTAGTCCGGATGACGAATCATTAACAGGCCATTGTCGTCCGTGTATCAATCTTTGTTCTTTATCTCGAACAGCATCCATCATACCTTCCAAAGTATCATTCTTGGCAGGATTGACTCCGTCTCTCATCTTTAGATGAAATCCACCGTAAATGATGTTCATCCGTGTTCTCCCGGAGACTTTCTCATCTAAGTCTTCGAACATGTAGGACATCTGGGACATGTAATCAGAGACGCTTTGCCCATAACGTTGACAGCCTGTAAGATGCGTGGCAAAATGGCATAATCTGTTTTGGGACAACCATAGTGGTGTTTAATGGCTTGGCGAGCATCCTTCCAAGTATGCAAAGTTTTTATACGGGAATGCCATTAAACCCTAAGGTTCCCCCTGCATCAAATGTCTTATGAGGGCCATGAAATCCTTTTCCGCTACGTCGAGATTTGTCATCAGATTCTCGACTAAGGTTATCCATATCTCTCATTCTTCCGGACTTACCCCCGTAAATTTATCGGTATGGCTTATCAGGCGTTTATCTCGGGCTTGATCGGATTCTTTATAATGTCCTAATGGATGGTAACCGGTGTCTACAGAAGTCGTAGGGGCCGGAGGCCTCTCTACTGGAGTATCATTTAAAGTTTGTGATAACATACCTAACCTAGGGACCCGTTTCGACGGCATTGAGGTTTTCCTAGACAAATCTAACGGTGTATCGTAGTGTGAAACTCGTGTGGAAGATACTGGCATGGCTGTACTCGGACCTGCTACTACCACTGGTATTGCTTGCACCAAATTTGGAATAGTGCTATCTTGCAACGATGGAGAATTAAGTTTTTGTTGCAATTGCTCAACTGCACTGGCTAAGGCTATGTTTGCTTGTTGATACTCCTGAATGGTCCTTCCATATTGGGCAGAGGACTCTGCAAGATTATGCTGAAAGGTATCTTGCATTCTTTTCATTGTCTCTGTAAAATTGACATCAGCCGTAGTGAAGAAAGTTTGTTCTCCACTTAATGTTGTCCCTAACTGACTAATTTGTGGCAGCTCTTCGTTTACTAACTCCACTATAACATGAATTTCTAAACTTGAATCTCTGTCTGCCACAAAAATCGCAAAAAAACGAGTGAAATATCAATACTTAAGTTGTATTGGGCAGAGCCAAGGCCTGGGTGCCAACCTTTGTCTAGCGCTGGCCCACGATTGCCAATCTGCGTGTCCAGGACGAATCGTTTTTCGTGTGCTGCTCTGCGTACAGCGGTAGCGAGTTCCACTCTGTGCACAAGCGAGAAGAAGGAAAAGCTAAGAATTACAGCAAGAACTTGGTAGTTTCTTACTTTACTGAAGTATTCTTTTCCAAAGCAGCAGCAGTGTATAGGAAATCAACAAAGAATCTTGCACACCAAGAATCATTTCCGAACTGGTATTCCTTTCACAAAGTTGATGAGAATTAATCCAACAGACATTGGACATAAGGCACAACAAATGGGCCCCACGTTGTGCGCCAATTGCGAGAAACTAATTTCAGAGGATGACCTTTTCATGGTTTCTTAGGCCAGGTCATCCAGAGGTCGTGTAGCACTACTCACGGTGGGTAAACCCCCAAGCTATACCTACCGTTTTTGCTTCCTAGAACGATCCCTAGGTCTTTTGATGATCCAAGGGGGCTCTCCAAGCCAGCTTTTCTGCCTCTTTCCTATTCCTCGAAGTGTAAATCCTGTAATCACGAATACCCGCGAACACCCTGCTCACCCTGATCCAAAGTATACACAGTTAGCTTGCTGGATTATATAAGAATTTTAATTCGAAGTATAGGTGGCAGATTAGCCGACCTGACATTGATATTTGCTACAATGCGAATGTTAGGTAAATCAATGTCATGGAGTCTGATTAGTATTTAGGAAGTTGTCTACTAAATCAATCCCAGGCTGAATCCCAGGTACACTGGGTGAACACAGTCTATACCAGCAAGTAATTAATCTACACAGGAGAAGCTCTCCTGTTGTAATCCTAACTCCCTAGAGACCAACTAATCAACTCCCTGATCTTGCTCTGTGCATCACCTTAAATATTCCCACGTTAGCCAACCTTGATTGGTAAATTCACCAATCAGGAACCAATTTGCATATTGCCCATTAGTGGTGCAATCATTTGGTATGCTACTCATTTCGAGTGCTTCGTAGCAAAGGTGTGGCAAACACGACAATAAATAATGATGCGCGATGTGTAGGATGTGCTGGGTGCACACGCGAAGGCAACTTGACCTAATTAATGATATGCAAATGCATATTTGAGATGGCATGCATAATTGAATTGTTACACAATGTTGTTTTTCCTGTTTGCCACAGTACTAGTAGTGCTTTGTTTAGGTTTGCAAAGGAAATTGCGGGGTCAAATTGTCTACGTCAATAGGGGTACTCAAAAAACAGACCCCAAAAATTTCACACATGTCTGCGGTTTATTGTTTAATAGGGGCCATTGTACATGTGCGGACCCCGTTTTAAAATGACGCCTTCTTATTGACCTTTCCTTACTGCAATGGGGAATGTAGAAGTGCCAGACGAAAAAGGTTTTAACTGCGATTTTGCAGTGATATATTTTCTTTACCATTAAAAGAACCAGGATTTTACCAGCAACATTTTTTTAAAGACATTTTCAATTATTTAAAACTAATCGATGAAGTCAGTCATATTTAACTTTTTCAAATTAAAATTTATACTATTCAACATGCAAAAAAATTATTAAAAAAAGGTATGAGAAAAACTCATCACTGCAAATGCCTTTACCGTTTTTATTGCTGCAATAGAACACTCAACATGTTGTCATTAGCAGAACTGCATGACTATGGAGCATGTGCACCATATGTGGGCCAAAGCAGACAGTCCAATTGCTGAAGTGAATAGTCATTTGAGAGCCTCCGCTATTATGTAGTCCTTGGCAGAAGCGATATGAGGCCATTCAAAAATTATGTCACACCTAGGGGGTGGGTGGGTTGTTTGTTTTTGTGACAATTGGGACCAAGGGGTGGGGGTCACATTACCGAGGTAATGTGACATCACACAATCAAAATTTACTTCAAACGGTAAAATATGTGCGGTAAATTTTTTTTTATATTTTTTAACATTTGAAATTTTGAATAGCAGTTGGGAAAAATGATTTGGGTCCTGTAGTGACTGAAAACTTTCTTCCCGATTGCTACTCATCAATCATGAATAGCTCTTCATGAAGAGCAATCGGGAGGGGGGGAAGGAAATGCCGGTAGATAAATTGCAGTAGAATCCCTAGACTGAAGACATTTAAAACCTATTAATTGCAGCGTGATGGTAATTAATAAACCGACTATTAAATAATTGCTATTTTAAAATTTATAGCAATCTATTATTTAATATAATGTTATTAATACAGTGGAGTCTCACTTATACGAATATGAGGGGGAACAGAAAATTTTTCCTGCAAGCTACATATTATGTAAAAGCTGTTCATAGTCAATAATAACATCACCTTTTTTCGTTGATGTCTTTAAAATAGATGAAACACTATGTAAAAAAGCTCTTCTTATATGTGAATAGTATTTACACAAGGGGATTACATCAGGGGAAGGAATCACCCTTTGTATATGTGTAAGTTTTGTTTAACTGAATGTTGTATAAGCGAATTATGCATTACACAGGGTTAAATAGAGTATTGCCGGGGAACAAGAAATTGTTTCATATAAGTGAGACTCTACTGTATCAATATTGGTTTCATTAAGGGCGTCTGGGACCACTTCCGAATGCAGAATAAATCCCATAGGTGGCGCTTAAAATCGCGGTTTTTTTGCCTGAAGAACGATGCCACATATTGCATCCACTAAGTCCCAATATAAGTCTACAATAAATTGTTTCAAATGATTCTAGGCCCCTAAAAAGTAACAAGGGCGTGTGAAGAGGGGTATTTCACCTACTTATCAAAAAGATCAAAAACCATGATATTTTGCCTTTTAGGGATTAAGAATTAGGAAGCACATGTTGAGTGACCTATACTGCATCAAATAAGTTTTCATCCACTCTTCATCAACATGTTTTAATTGCAATAACGTTTTATTCAAGAAAGAAAGCAGCTTACTTTCAACTGAATTATGTGCATTAAACATTCTAAAAATAATGTACGAAAGAATTTATCAAAATAATTAATAATAAAATTATTATGGCATTTATAAAACAAAGGTTGCCATTTTTATGCCAATATGTTTTCATCCACTGGACATAATCAACTAAAATTGTTATTTAAACATATGTCTTCTGTGTTTTAATAACTTGTGTGTC
>JAQGAE010004982.1:0-11892 GCA_034696685.1 Julus scandinavius | reverse complement strand
CACCCGCAACGATGAACACCCGCAGCAACACACGTGGGCAGGAAGCAACAGGACCCAGTCCAGTTACCTCCGCCGCAACTAAGAGGATAGAAGAGGGACAAGAGGACCAGATTCCCCCGCCTAGAACTCCTGAAGGAGTTTCATTGGAGGCACCGCCTAAACCATACTAGTGTTCATTGCAATACAGAGTATTAGTTTGTAACTGTGTAATCCAACTTTTATTTTTAAACTCGGGACCGATTTGGTTCCCCAGTTACCAAAGATTGTTATTCCTTTTTAAATCGTTATTTTGATATTGTTATTGGATTTAAGAGAACATTAATCTCAAGCATTCTTCGCCATAATTCTTGGATTCACCTCAGGGGTATCGGTCCCCTTTGTACTTCGTTACTTGCGACACTCGCCATCCTTTGTACTCCTTTGTATTCATTAGCTTATTAAAGCGATCAGTTAATTCTATAGAAATTTGTGGGCTTCATTCTGTCCTCAGAAGCAAGCAATAGATCCGGATCGTGATAGGATCCATCAGGTAGGAATTGGCTTGCATGCTCCAGGGGATCAAAAGGTAGTGTGTGGTATTTCATACAGCAAGCATTTGAACACAACTTCGTGTAAATTAAGGTTGAATTTAATTAATTACAAAAGAAAACTCACAATACATTTCGTTTTCTTTAAGGAGGATCATACAAGCGCTTATGTCACCATCGCTGCCGCGTCACAACAAAAAAAAAACAAGACGGAGAAAACAAAAATAAAATCAAGCCCCACGTGGCGCCACCTGGGCCGTCCTACCATTTACTAGATAAGGTGGGAGTGAGGTCTCTACCTATGCATATGAAAAACCTAACATACATAGTCAATTAATTAACTAACTTAATTCATCTTGTATTTCCATTTCCAGGTTTTCTTTCAGGGAATTCCAGAGTAACCCTTAATAGTTCTAATATCATTCAAATTGAATACTTGTCATTTTGGCTCCTCTTATTTCAAGGGAAACACGTCTTGAATCTTCGGCACTCAAACCGGGGAAAACAAGTAAGTAACCCGACACTATAATTGCTACGTCATGATACCCTGAAAACAACAGTGTTTGGTAATTGTGTTTGTACCTTTCCAGGTGCAAATAAGCACAGGGCGTTAGAGTGTTGGGCTTGAGGACGGCATGTGCCAAGTCTGGACATGGAAAAGAGCTGTAATCCTAGATCATCCAGGAAGGTAAGGACTAAGAGGGACCTTAGGCCTCTTCCCAACAACCGTTGCGAATCGAGCACCATGGAACCCAACGGGTACAGTGTCTAATAGTGTAACTCTTAGTGTTTTCCAGCGTCCCATATTTTGTGTGTAACCACATTTTGTATGTTGAGCTAGCGGGGTGTTTTGATGGGGAAAGATTTAGGGCACATTGTAGGTACTTGTAATAAAGGTTTTGCAAGGAGTCGAACCTGGATTTGGGCAAAGGTGATCTCCGGCTTGGATCATCTTTGAGAAACCCTGATCGCAGCGTCATCAGATTAAAAGGGATTTGACGTTGTGTCTCAAATATAGGGAGATTGAAAAACTTGGGTAGCAATACCTAAGTGCAGTAAATCAAACACGCTATTAAGGCTTTAGTTTGTTTGGTGATATTGGAGTTTTTTTTTATTCCTTCAAATATCGAGATTCTTTTAATAGTAATGTTTAATTATGCTATTATCGACGTTTAAACTTCATAAAGAGACCTGAATATGTTATAACCATAAATTAAAGAAGTTTATTTGTAAGATGTTAGCAATCCTAAAATCATAAAAGAAACTCGAAAATCGTTTATTTTTCCAGAACTGTAACGAACCCCTGGGGCAAGGTCCGAGCATGTCGGGAATATGATATGTGCAGGCGGGTGGTTGTGTTATGTTATTTGGGAATGTGCAAGGAATGTTTATTGGGATGAGGCAATGAGACAATGTTTGGGAAAGATTGCGTCCCTGCTGTCCAGGGCTGCCACCAGGTGGGTGAGAGATGAATATAAGGGAGCCTGGGCTAGCAGGGAGGTAGTGCGACCTTGGGGCATAATCGAGCTGATCAGCCTCTGTTCCTTTTAATATGTATATTCGCACTCGTTAAGTTGTATTTTGATATAAGTCCCGCGAGTTAGCGGGCGGTTGTAGCAACGTCGTGTGTTTCGTTTATGATTAAATTGTTTAACCTTACTCGTCGCGTTGCCACATTTCTCAGGAAGAAGGTCTGGATCGTTGAGGCCTTACATGGTGGATGTGCAGTTTTTCTGTGCAGTTTTATCCTGCGCACCCCGTACGTGTGTTGTTGAATATTGACGTTATGAATTTGAGTGGACGTGCAGATGGCATGAATATCTGTGCCCTGGCCAACCACATCTGCGTGGGCTGATGCGGGTGCACAAGATAACTTCACTGGTCCTGCTGAGGGGGTGCTCCAATATACCTCTGTGTTAAGTGAAGAACATTATCCAGTGCCAGATACCCCACTCAGTGGCTGTAGGCCCTGCAAGCATGGGGTGGGTCAGCTGATGACTTGCTGGCTTAGGTAACTCGTGTTATCCACGGGCCTTAGGCAATGAGGCCTCCGGTGTTGCCACCCTTGGAGGAACCCGACGTTACTATTGATATGCCTAGGGCAGCGGACATTTTACCGGAAATTCCGTATCAGCAGCTACGAGCTCCTATGCCTATTTTTGTGGGGTTGCCAAATTAAGGGCCTACATATGATGGCGTGGGCGATGCAGGTGTTTTTGGATGCCTTTGAGGGTTGTACGCAAGCTGAGGGCCTCCCGTGGGAGGTTTATTTTCGTAGATTGCATGCCCAGTTGACGGGTCACTCGGCCACATGGTTTGCCACGCATAGCGAAGAATTGTTACGCTTGCCTTGGCCTCAGTTGGTGGCTAAGTTGCATCATCAAGTGCTACATCTTACAACCCAAGGTTATGGCGAACATTTGTTTCTAGGAGGCAAGGAGCGAATGAGCCGATTCGTCAGTACTTGATTAAGATGTCAGCAATTGCTCACACTTTGAATCCGATGACCCCTGTAAGTGATACGATTCGTGTAATGCTGGCTGGAGTCTTACCCTTTATCATATGGGGTTGGGGGCTCGGCGTTTTGCTACGTTGGACGAGTTATAAGTGGTTTTGGTGGCATTAGAGGAGTCATATTGGCTGAGTAGGCCTGATACTTCTCTGCCTTCACCCGGTGTGGCCCCGGTTGTTCCTGCGGCCATTGCTGTAGGACCAACAACAAAACCAAAAGCATCTCCATTGGTTTGCTGGGCTTGTGCTGAAAAGGGCCATGTACACAGAAATTGTCCGAAGAAACGTCCTCCGTGGAATCAGGTCGCCGCGGTAAATGGCCCGGCACAATGATTACCTGGTTCATCAGGGGAGAAGAAATCTCAAATCGCGTTGGATCAATGGGATAACTGGGCACCATCTCCGACAGTGTTGCTCACCATTGGTAATAAGTCCGCCGTTATGACTTCGATATGGGTGCGGTGCTCTCGTGCTTTCCATGGATTTGGTCTCTTATTTCGGATTATCAATGTTGCCGCACAGACCGTTGCGGCGCTTGTATGATGTTTCTCAGCGGGAAATCCAGTTTGTCGGTAAGACAGAGGCCGAGGTAACAGTTGGTGGACGATCCTGTGCGCACAGGTTTCAAGCATTGCGGCACCCTGAGCGGGTTGACCTGTTGGGATGGGATTTTTACCATTATACTGGATTGGTGGCATTGCCGGCTTCTGAGACATTTTGTTTTCAAGATTTGCCAGCCCAACAGTCCTTGTTTGCGCGAGGAGTAGGGTAGTCTCAAGACGGTGAAGCTGTGTCTCAACCGCAGTCGGTGGTATCGGTTTCGGCCAGTGATTCCGGGCAGGAGGCTCCTTTGGTAAAGAAATGGGAGCCGGCCAGGCAGATGGTGGTAGAGTCGCCCTACCAGGAGAGACGAGGGGTGTCGAGCCTCCCGATTTGCTTGTTGCAGCCTGCTACGTTAGCCCCATGCTTGGAGTCTATGGTGATGTGTGCGTTGCCTAAACAGACCCGTCAAGGTGACATTTTGTTGGTGGAGTTACTCCCCCTGGAGTATACCTCGGCACGTGCGGCGCGTGGAATTATGTCTGTTGGCGATAATTATTGTTGTATTTTGCTGGTGGGGAACTTGACAGCAAAGGCCCTTACATTGGAGGGTGGCACTGTAATAGCTTCTGTCTCTACAGTGGAAGATCCTGAGTTGGTGCCATATGGGACAGCAGACATGGGTCCCATTGGGAAGATTCACGAGGTGACGGATGATCATTTGTTAAGGTTCATGCTAAATATTTGGCCTACCTTGTCTAAGAGCCTTCGGCGTAAGCTTAGGGGTTTGTTGCTTCGGTTTAGGAGGGTGTTTTCCTTGTCGATTCAGAAGTTAGGTTGAGTAGGTTACCACCGCATACTTTGGATACGAGATATAGTCCCTTAGTCTATGTGGTGCCCAGCTGGTCGTCGCCAAAGGTGCGAGAGGTTGTTCTACGAGAGTTAGCTGAAATGTTAGCCCAGAGGGTGGTTTCTCCTAGTAAAAGATGTTACTCTAGCAACGTGGTATTGGTGAAGAAGGATGGCTTAGTTAGGTTTTGCGTTGACTATCGTAAGCTAAACCAGGTCACAGTGGTGGACAGATACCCACTCCCAAGAATCGACGCTCAGGATGCCATGCAGGAAATCCGCCTGGTTCGCGACCCTAGACATGTCTGGATATTGGCAGGTGCCCATGGGGATTCCGGATGGGGATTCTCATGTTTAGAGGAACATTTTGAATTTACCCGTATGCCGTTTGGGCTGTGCAATGCGCCGGCAACGATGCAGAGGGGTTTATGTTAGAATGTATTTGCATATTTTCGCAAAATGCAAGGGATTTACGTGAACCAAGGTTCTTAAATGTTGGAGATAATTGGCATACTGGTTTTTATTGTCATTTATGATTGCCATGTACTAATTTATTATAGTTTTGTTATGCCAGGTTTTTTCCTTTGTTTTTTTGGAGAATAAACTTAGAGGACACTTTCGCCAAAGCTGTCAAGCAGAGTGGACCAGTTTCCAGTCTAGATCAACGTGTCTTCATTAATTATACTGATCATGCCTTTCATGTAACCATGCATATAACCCACGACGTTAACAAATATAATTCCCCAGGATGCGCCACTTGCCGAAGGTGTCAGCAGGTGGGTCAACAGGCTTTGGACGACCAGGTGGTTCGTTGTTCACAGCAACGGCAAGACTAGGCCCAAGAGTTGTGGGGTTTTTTAAAAAATAATAGTTTCTTTTGCTTATGGTCGCCACGGAGTAGCCAACTCTCAGGTGGGGTGTAACAAACCCCTGGGGCAAGGTCCAAGCATGGCGGGAATGTCAGATGTGCAGGCAGGTGGTTGTGTTATGTCATTTGGGAATGTGCACGCAATGTTAATTGGGATGTGGCAATGATAAAACATTCGGGAAGAATTGCGTCCCTGCTGCCCAGGGCTGCCTTCAGGTGGGTGAGAGATGAATATAAGGGGAACCTGGGCTAGCAGGGGGCAGTACGAACTTGAGGCCTGATCGAGCTGATCAGCCTTTGTTCCTTTTGTTATGTATATTCGCACTTGTTAAGTTGTATTTTGATATATGTCCCATGAGTTAGCAGGCGGTTGTAGCAACATTGTGTTTCGTTTATGATTAAATTGTTTAACTTTACCCGTCGCAGTGCCACATTTCTCGGGAAGAAGGTCTAGATAGTTGAGGCCTTACAGAACAAAGATGGCAAATAGTAACATTACCAAAAAGTACTGGATCCCACAGAGGACAGGGGTAGCGCTCTAAGTGCTACTGAGTCCTTCGGATGGCACCTTACACTCGCCTCCAGTAAAAGTTAATGAAGGCACTGAACACAACATTAACTAACAAATAAGGAGACATCATTTATAAAACAAAATCATTACGAAGGTGAACAGGAAGTTGGTGAGAACGTTGTAGTCTTGGTTGACTGTCAGTCTGCAAGGGTTCAGGTGGTGCTGGAAGAAAGGGCAGAATTGTAAACATTGATGCAGGCGTGGATCATCGGGGATGCTGTGATCATCAAAATTCGGATGATCGTTGAGCGCACACAAAGTCCACAGCGTGTCGTTGGATTGTTGAGGTCATTCATACCATACAAGATCGGAAGACTGGAAGATCTGGTTGGCGTGTTTGGCGTAAAAACGTTTTTAATCCATGTGTTTATGTAGAATGTAGTCAATTAATGGCTGGCGTGCATTTGCCATTTTGTGAATCTGGTCAAAATGGTTGATGTCATTAATAGAGGTTCCAAGTCTCATTTCATTTGGTGGAAGACAAGGTTTGAAACCTTGCAACAGGTGGAATGGTGATAAACCACTGGAGCTTAGTTTGGTGGTGTTTATGATCAGCAAAGTGTTAGGCAAAAGCAATTCTCAATCAGTAGGATGATCATTAGCAATCTTGGCAAGAGTATTCTTGATGGTCTTGTTGAAACATTCGACAAGGCCATTTGCTTGCGGTGTTTAAGGTGGTGTAAGTGAATGTTGAAAGCCATACTTATTTAATGTTGCATTGAATTTCTTGGATGTGAATGCAGAACCATTATTGGAAATGTAGACCAATGGAAGTCTAAAGCGAAAAATAATATCCTTTTCCATATAACGGGTTGCATGGTAAATGTAGACTACCAAGTACTGATTGCCAGCTGTGGTAGTAGGTAGCTTCAGATGATCAGCCGAGACAACTTCGAATGGTGTGTTGGTCATGGGCCTATCCCCTAACATGCCATAAGCAGATGTTGTACATCGGTTATCCTGCTGGCATATGTAGCATCCACGAATATAAAGATTCGTGTCCTTGCAAACAGAAGACCACCAATGCATGGCAAAGCTTGAAGACAGACGTGCGAAGGGCGAATGGAATAACAATACGTTGTATTTGGGCTCCATTAATGGTTGAACCACGCACCAGAATGCCAATATCAATCGCATAAGAAGCATGGATTTGGCAAAGATGTAGCATGTTCAGTACAATATTAAATTTATCTCTAACTTGTGTGCAAAAGCGGTCATGATCTTGCGCTAATTGTAAACATGAATCCGGGGAGGTTACGATAGTAAGGCACAATTGCAATGCATAGCGGGAGAAATGATCAGAAAACTGGTTTAATTTCCCTCGACAATGTACAGGGGTGAAATCGAAAGCGGCAAGATCAATAGTGTAACGTGCAAATTTTTGATTAAGTTTTGCCTTGTCGACAACATATGCAGTGGTAAAGTTGCTGTGGTCAGTGTGAAGTGATGACTAACAAGGTACAAACAGAACTTGTCAGTGATCGCCCAATAGACTGCCAAAATCTTAAGCTCATTGCTGTGGTATTTCCTCTCAGCTGCTCTTAGGTCCCTGCTGGCATATTCAATGATGTGCTTAGTACCTTCGTGTATTTGGCTGAGACACGCATAAGGTCCAGAGTATAATAGGCTAGCAGTGGCGGTGTGATAAGAGCAAGCTTGAGTTGCTCGAAAGCGGTTTGTTCCAAATGTCCTAGCATGACTGGTTGTGTAGAACGTGAGGTTGTATTGTCCTTGGATTCCTTGCGTAAAAGTGTGTTAAGTGGTCCTGCAATGGTGGCAAAGTTTTTAATGTGGCGTCAAAGCGTGTTGGCAAATCCGAGAAACTTGCAAACATCACAAATCGTGCTTATCGTTTTGTAGTGGTCTACAGCTGCAATATGATTAGGATTAGGAGCGATGCCTTTGGAGGATAAAATGCGACCAAGGAGTTTACGGTTGGAACAGCAAATTTACATTTATCTCGGACCATCAGCAGTTTTGAGAATGTGGTCCTCACAGATGTGAATATTGTGAAAGGCCGGCAAATGTCGACCAATGTTTTAAATTTTTTATTGGCCATGCATTGCACTATGTTGCCCATGTTGTCTATTGGGAAAGGATCCTTGATAGTGATTAGATTGATGGTCCTAGAGTAATCAACAACAAGTCATCAAAGAGTAGTCTAGTGAAAGGGTTCTTCAACCACGAATGCAGGAGCAGCATATGTAGAACTGGAATCTACAAATTCCCATGTCACACCATTCCGCAATTTGTTGCCTCATGAAAGAGCGATCTGGCTCGGTTGCACGATAATGGGTTTACATTTCATAGGACGATCATGTTGTAATGGGATCTCCATCTTTAAATTTGGAAATAAACCAATTTCGGCATCAGATGAAGCAAAAATATCGGCAAATTCACACTGTAGCGTTTCCAGGCATTGGTACTGGTCATGAGTAAGGTGAGAGGAATGCGAAGGATACTCGGATTAAGAATTGGCCTCATCTGTCAAGAGTATTGTAGGGGATTCGTCAACAGATGGATTTGGCAGTAAATCATAACCTGTTTCAGCATCGGACGACTGGCAAGGGAGTCCTGAGATGGTGCAGAGTGGAACAAAAGCGTGCAGCAATAACATGATTGGATGACACAGCCAATCATGTTCTGGGTGCTAGCGATGCATGGAAATTCCTCATTCGCATATGGGGTTTGAAGGTTCACTGTTCCATTGAGCAAATGAGTGATCGTCGCCTTGACTTCGTATTGCCAGTCTTTTCCTAAAAGCATAGTGACTGGAAGTGGATCAGCAAGTGCAATTCGTACCATAATATGATTGATGGCCACTAATTGGATTCGGGCAGTAAACCAGTCGGAAGGAGTGGTTTCGCCCCTTCCAACGGAAGAGTTCCCAACCTTGCTATGGTTAAAAAATGGATGATTTAGGCACAAGTGATTGACGAACCACAGTGATAAGCTATCCAGTCGGGGAGAGCGTCAACGGTAAGTTCACCAGCAATGGTGATGGGTATCAGGGAGAAATGTGGTGTACATGCGGGTGCAATAAAAGCGACTGGATTGGTTTTAGGTGTGACATGTGTTGTAGCACTTGTTGGAGACGGTTCGGCATAAACTGGCATGGCTGCAACAAGTGGATCAGTCAACAAATGTTGAAATGGATTGACGACTGTCTGCTTCCATTGTGGTGTCGACAATGAGCAAGTATACGAAAGATGGCCCTTTTCCTTGCAACGAAAGCATATGACGTCATCGATCTTGTCGGTTTTCGAGTTAAACTTGGGGATCGTGGTACGGGTATCATTGCGAAGGGAACGATATGTTGCTGGAGCTGAAATGGACTCTGCCTTAGGGTCTATGCGAGGACTAATTGTGCAAAGTTCATTTGATATCTTGGGCACGTCGATAAGGTCATCCACAGTGTTGCACATGGGGCTGGCAAGCGAATATGCCAAAGTAGTGGCCTGGATATCATCCAAAATCATCTTGATGCGGTCAGAGAAACCCAACGGAAATGGTGATTTCTGAAGAAAAGCATTCTTATCATAAATGAAGTTGACGATTGACTTGGTATGGAGAAGTTTTCTTGTGGCCTGATATGCAATGAACTCAGACGGGCTCATCTTGCATTTAAATCTGCTCTCAAGTGCAGCTTTCCAATCACCCCATGTGTCATATGCCTGGCCTTGAACCTTGTTCCAGTTAAGAGCTTGTCCAGTAAGCTTAGTGGCCACATTCAAGAGAGTTAGTTGCGGAGACCACTTAACCAGTGCAGCAACTCTGTCCACAGTCTTGATCCTTTCGATGACATATTCCTTGACCGCTCCCGAATAGTTGGGAATACCATTCAAGGCATTGTGTGACGAAATAAATTGTACTTCGGTGGGCTTCGAAACATTCACAGCCACTACTAATTTGACAATGTCGTCCCAAGATTGCGGAAGCATTGTGGGTTTAATTGTCGGCTGCTTTTTCATTTTCTTTGGTTGTGGAGCTGGTGAAGGTAGTTTTTGTTGCAAAAGTTTGAGAGTGCCTTTTTGGAGACCATATGTATCCTTGGGCCCCGTAAAAAGCAAAGGTCAGCTTCATAACGAAGAATACGAACATAGAGTGTGGCTAGGGTGACGAGGTTGGTCGAGTAAAAGGCGTCGGTATCATAGAGTTGTGGCGGCCCTTACCAACAATGGTGCCCCTGGGCGTTGGTTTATCCCTTTCACCACTATGAGGGCAACATGGCGTCCCAAGCCACCTACAGGGATGACAACCCCTGTACACGGCTACCTGACGTCATAGAGGTCAACCCCCATTGGCCCTTACCATTGGACACACCCAAATGGTCAGCAGACATCCGCCATCTTGTCTCTGAACTCTCTCTCTTCCAGTGCTGACTCTCCTACAGGAAAGACGTCCTACACGTCCTAGACTACTCATCCCACAGTCTAGTTCTCCTAGGAAGCCAGTTACACGGAGACATCCTCACATTGTTACTGTTGCTCTAGATATCATTTTCTCTGATATACATATATGTATTTCAATTGTTTCATGACCATAATAATTAAACAGTTAAGTTTACCATTGTGCTCTTTGTTCTTGGAGATCCAAAGAACCCCAAACTGGTGACCCTAGACTTTCTGAACTTGCAACCTTCATCAGCAGCAACTGGACACACGAAAATTGTGAGTAACCCTGGAAGGCCACTGCTACAACAATTTCTGCATTTCCTGGCTTCTTCGCTTGTTTTTGGCCATCCATTTCCTGGACATCGAAGTTTTCTGGCCTGTGACTTACTTTTTGGACCACCTGCTTCACCGGTGACCTATTTCCCGGCCAGCTTTACCGGCGACCTATTTTCCGGCCACCGATTTCCCGGCCAGCTTCACAGGTGACCTGCTATCCGGCCACCGATTTCCCGGCCAGCTTCACCGGCGACCTATTTTCCGGCCACCGATTTTCCGGCCAGCTTCACAGGTGACATGCTTTCCGTCCACCGATTTCCCGGCCAGCTTCACCGTCGACCTACTTTCCGGCCACCGATTTCCCGGCCACCGGTGTCCCGTTGACCTCTTTCCTGTAATTCATTTTTTTTGTCTTCAGCTGACCAGTACTAACCTTGCCAAGTATGGCTCAGCATTGCGACCTGCTCCAATTTTCTATCGCTGGTATTGACACTGACCAGGCCGAAGGAAGAAAACCTTCTACAATGGACCAAGCAAGAGAGATCAGCCGTCTTGCTTTCCGCCCACCACCCTTCTGGCCACAGTGCGTAGAATCATGGTTTCTATGCCTCGAGTCCAGTTTTCGCCTTGCAGGTATTTCCGCTGACAGCACGATGTTCGATTCCGCAGTTTCAGCCTTGGATGCAAACATCATCGATGGGATGCAGGATCTCATCAGCGCTCCGCCGTCCCAAGGAAGCTATCTGGCACTCAAGAAACAGCTTCTGCAACGCTACCGAGAGTCAGACTTTGCCCGCTTCAACCTTGTAATCTCCGGTATGGAGATCGGAGACAACAAACCTTAAGTGTTCCTGACGGCACTACATGCCAAGGCATCCACAGTCGGCATTTCCGACCAAGCTCTGCGCAACTTGTGGATACAGAGGCTGCCAAATTCAGTCGCAGTAGGTTTGGCTCCATTCCATGACTATTCGTTGGAAGCTTTGATGCCGATAGCAGACAGACTGTTTGATTATACATCCATGTCTGTCTCGGCCATCCACCAGAAGCCGGCTGCCATCCCGACATGGGAACAATCTCCCATCACAGCAGCGTCCTCATCCATGGAGGCAGCAATTAATGCTATTTCACTCCAATTAGCCACCCTTGGCCACAGCGTTTGGCGTTTAGAAGCAAACGCCGACTTAACACCCACCGCAACCACCGCACAAGATCTCGATCCCGTGGACCTCGCCCCGGACTGCGTTCGCAACATCGTTCACCGGCTCCCGACAATTTTGTCTGCTGGTACCATACCACGTATGGGGAAGCTGCCCACCGATGTCACCTGCCGTGTGCGTTCCGCACGTCGGGAAA
>JAQGAE010004981.1:0-11895 GCA_034696685.1 Julus scandinavius | reverse complement strand
TCGATTATCCGGATTTTTGCTTATCCGGATGACCCATGGTCCCAATTAGTCCGGATAATCGAGTTTCTACTGTATACAATGCATATGATGGCATGTGACACCATATCAGGATAGCCGCCCAGAGGTCGAGTGAGTCACGTGCTTGCCTCTGGATTCTAGGGGATCAGTTGATATTTTTATGGATGGGAGAAATTCCTAAGTGGCGGCTCTTTCAGATGAGTTTAAACTGAGGTCCTGTGTAAATTGTTGCACATTAAAGCTAGGCGCACACTAACGATTTTTTTCAACTTACACCCCCCAAAACCTGTTTGTTGTTATGACAAGCAGGTTTTAGGTGATAAAATCGCTCTCAAAATGGAACCAGTTTCAATTATTTAGTTGAGGGGATTAAAAACTCACAGTACACTAGGTTCCTTTGAAACCAATGTGTTTCAAATTGGTGAGTAGATAGTTGCTTAAGGCTAGGCGCACAAGGGTGACTTTTTTGTGGGGGATTCAACTATTTGATCACCCAAAACTTCGTTTTCGATTTTGTGAGGCACGCACTAGTGATTACATAATCACTTCTAAACAAATCGTGAGTGATTAAAAAATCACACCTTTGCAAACAGATACACTTGCGCCTATCAGTCGCAACTGTTTAATCACCAGCAGAATGGACCCGGTTTCAATTTTTTAGTTGCAGGGATTAAAAAGTCTGCAGTGAGCGAGATTGCATTGAAACTTATGTGATTCATTTCCGTGAGTAAACAGTTGCTCAGAAAAAATCACTAGTGCGCGTCTAGCCTAAGAGGTATCACAAACCTATCTTTTTCAATGGGTCAGGTTTGCGAAGATACTCACAGTTAAATGAGGGAGGTTAGGGCGGGGTTGAGAATTAAAAAAAATTAATATAGAAGTTTGAAAAATGTCCGTTATTTTGCACATGCTGCCAGTAGGTGGTAGCATAGGTAGACAAGTTGTGAGTGCAAAAATCAAAATAATAATTTAATTTAAGAAAATCTCTTATTTTAAAATGAAAAATGACAAGCGAAGCTCTTTGCTGATGTATTAAGTTATTTTAAACAATTTTTATTTTTCTTAATCTTTTTTCGTTTGACAGTGAGTGTCTTTGCAAATTTACCCATTGCAAGGAATAGGGTTGCAATCCCCGTTAAATAAATTTACCAGTGCGCACCTAGCCTAAAGACCCCTTGAGAGGGTGAAAGTCCCTGCTCGTAGGCAAAATTTCCAGGTAGATGATGAAGGCTCATATCTTGGCGTTGGCGTTGTTGTTTAGCCCTCGTCTTTCAGAAATAGGCCAACGTTAAAAATCAACCAACAAACAAACATTATCCAGATATCTCCCCACTGCTGGAGAGTCCGAGGCGGTTATAGGAACCCAACGGAACCCAGCAATCCATACCAAATAAACGGATGTCACAATCAACCATTGTTCCAAATAACTGGAGTCCACCACAATTTGCTTCAAGACCATGAGTTAAGATAGTTGCTAAGCGGAGTGAATGAGCTGACAAAATCAATACAGACATAAAAACGTTGCCTTGCAAGGCCGATCTTTCCATCCAAAGAATAGGTTTAGCTTATGGACATCCGCCTCATTCAACTTGTAATTTTGCAGACTGCATTCAGGGCTGTGATTTGCCAGAAGTTTACGACCGGTTAGTGAGGGCAGTCTTTGGGTACTTTTATGTACTCAGCCAATTGCTGTCTTCAAACGTCTTGAACACGTGTATCTGTAATTGGTGAACTAAGTAATGTTTGCGTTGCAATTGCTCAAGCACTATCGCAGATTGGTTTTAACGATTAACCGATAATATGGCACACAAGCTACTGCTTATTCTTCAAATGCCATTTAAATTGAATTTAACGATACTTTTTCTAATCTAAATGTCATGATTCAACCAGTAACAGACTTACTACTAAAGCAGAGTCTGTCAAGTTAATATTGTGGTCATTGTTGTTAGAAACTTGGAATTAAGCACATATATCTTACTTTCCTGAACTACAAAAGTTAAACTTGTCGAAGACCATTAGTGATTAGGATAATTGAAGGATAGAGGTCTTTAGCCAATATACTGTCATTTTGTGTAATTCAATATAATGAACATTGACCAAAATAGGATTGGTAGAAAGTTTACTTGAGCATAAACTGCAAGAACCCTGAAGGATGAGAAAGCTGAGATTTCTTAACACATGTGATAGAATGTATAAATTTAAAGGACAATTTCAAAGTTGTGACTGATTTCATCTTTGGATGGGATCATGGATGTGTTTCGATGAAAACTCCCTTTGGCAGTAATTTCTCATTTTCTAAAAAAGTATTCTGACTTGTTGTAAATGTAGAAGAAGAACATCTGAAATCCCAGTGCAATGAAGCGGTCGTTCACAAAGGGCCTGAAGGGGTTCACCATTGAAGACTTTCGCTTTTAATAACTTTGTTGATGTCTGAGAATCATTGAACCATGCAGCAACATGCAAATGTTCTAATTGGAGATTTAATTGAAAATTTTCTTTTAATGCCCCTTTTTAAATTGACGATTTAATGGAACACGGTACAATGGGCCCTAAGGATATGGTGCTCTCAATTATTGATTTTTTTTCGCTATTGCACACGCCAGGTTCTGTGTACACTGTCCATAGGGCAGATGTGAAACTACCATAAAATTGTACTCGAAATTCAGCCTTTAAATGGAAAATAATGGATGTAAAGCTGCTGTTTAAACTAAATACTTAAAAATAAAAATTTCAAAAACGATGATACACAAATTTCTAAAGAATTAAATGCAGTAAAATTAAATTAACGAGGGTTATTGATATTTTTGCAAATTGTAAAATCTTCATTTTAAGAATGTTGTTGTTGATTTGTTATTTTGGTATTTCAGAGAGGAAATGATAAGCCATAACCTGGACACCCAACAACTTCTGCAAAAAAATGCAGATGTCGCCAACAGCCTCTATATATGTGCCAACTTGTCAAAAGACTCTTGAACCGTGGAAGGATTTTCCCAGTGGAAAATTATAATATTTCGGAATACGATACCATGGAAAGTGTGCATGGATTCAAACGTTATGGGACTGCATGGACATCGAGATGGACATGATGCAGAATCTCAACTACTCCTGGTCAACTATTGAAACGGTAAGGCTACAATTTCAATATCGTTTTTATTTGTTGCAGACTGTGTGGATATTACAATAGATGTTATCAGATACTCCTGATATAGATTGATTTTAAAAACATTAACCATATGCACAGTATTTTCCACCTTTTAACTTGTATCAAAACAGGTGACTCAACAAATACAGACAAATTTATTTTGAAGGCATTTGTTAAGAACAAATAGTAAAAATCTAGCAATTTTCGTGTTGCTTCGTGAGAATTCTAATTATGTAATTGTTGTTGCATCAAAATGATTTGAGGATGAAATAATTTGTCTGAATCATTTTCTGACCTTATTTATCCAAATTTCCTTCATGAAGTTGACATACTTTAAGCACTGTCATTTTTAAGAATAAGCAAAAGTTTGTTAGCAGAATCATTACATTTTCATGTGCTGTGAACTTCTAGAAAACTTGCGATTAGTAAAAATTTGTTTCACAAAGTTTTGCCAGAAAATTTTCGATGGCATTTCTAAAGGGTTCTGCATGTGTAGTGTTGATCATACAGACAAGCTTTTCAAGACTTTCAAGAAGACTTTTAGGATTTTTTTAAATTTTTTTTAAATTTTTTTTTATAAGGATTGTGCTTTTAAAGAATTTTGCTTGGTTCGTAATCTTATGCCAGCAGAATCTTTCAAGGTGAACTTTTGTCATAACAAGGTCATAACAATCTTACAATCTTGAAGATTCATAAACGCTTATATTCTGTATATCCCTTAGTAAGATTTGAACTTGTCTGAAACGACATCTTTAAAATGAATTAAAATTGGTGAAAATGTTAAAAGAATCTTGCCGATTTCTTTTGAAGGACAATATGACAGTTTCTATAGTAGTTTGCGTTGTCAGACGGATGCATGCGGCTTTCGTCGAGATCTCCAGATGTTGTCAATTTGGCGACATCGCCTCAGCCTCCAAAAGAAATTTACTAGAACAAATTTGGAAGAAGTCACGAAAAGGGTTCCCTTGGTACCCACGTGAGAATATAGTTTGATTATTGGGTCTGGATCATGTAACCAAAGTGCTTGCAGAGGCTGTCATGCAAAGAGTCGTTGCGTGACAAACGACAAGTTTTGCCTTTTTCTATTATTGACCTTCTTGATATAGTCACTCACTGGCTTACTTATTCATGAGCATAGCCAGTTGCAAGAAAAATCGAAGAATTCTCTACAAGACAGCTACAAGGCGTGTGTGTCCTCACACACAAAGGGAGTAGGGGGAAGGGGTAGGGTCCATAATCGTGGAGAAGACTATTTTGGCTATATACTAGGGGCGGTCAAAATGTGTTGCATATTTGTCTATTATTCGAAAACCAGATGTAGTACAAAAAAACTGAAATAACCATTTCAATGCGCAGGAAATTTGCTATTTTTCAATGTAGGACCCGAGTTTGTTGACACATTTATCCCATCGTTTGTTTAGATTGTTTATACCCCTCTCGTAAAATGTGTTACGTTGGCTATGCAGATTTACCATAAGCTCCTAACATTTCACTATAAATTTCACTCTTTTTCATGCCTTTTAACAATGAAAAACATCGTCGTCTGTTTGGAATTTTTCACCACTCATGCAAGTGTTCCTTTAGTGGGACAAAGAGATGGAAATCGCTTGGTAAAAGCTGTGTGAAACATATTTGTCATCATAAGCGCCTAAAATTCATGCCTTTCAACAATGAAAAACGAGTACTTCGTTGTTCCTCTCGTGTGAACAATTTAAAGTGAGGCGCCATTTTGTTTTCGATAGTTTGTTTCGAAAGTTTGCATGAATTGTGGCGCCATGTAGTGACCTAAAACCAAAATTTGCTGCTCTTTAAAATGGCTATTTTAGTTTTTTTTTGTATGACATTTGGTTTTCGAATAATAAACGAATATGCAAGACTTTTTGACCGCCCCTTAGGTTTAGGATCGCCAGTATTATGCAGGGCCTGGCAGAGAACCTAGAAAAATCGTATTTCAAATGCAAAATAATTGCATTTTTAAAACAACAAAAAAATTGCATTAGTAATGTAACAAAATTTATTTTCACCTTAGAAAAAACGCACTTTTAATGCAAAAATGAAATTACCTTTTTATATTTTGCCAATTCGGTTTGAAACTTGTAAAACTTCTTAATTTGGGGGGAGGGGAGAAGGGGTAAATCTATCCCTAATATCCCCAAATATATATATATGTCCTTGTTGAAATTGCAAGGAACATATAAATAAAAATTATTGCATAAAAAAGCACCGTTCAATTTTTTAAGCTGCTTAATGTTTAACCCGTGAATCACTGGCTTTTGTTTTGTTTGCATTACATGATGTTTTTACGCTGTTTGAACAAATTAGGTTGCGTAGAGTGACTAATCTCTATTGTGTGAATGCAGTATGTTGTGAAAATTGCAATCTCTTCTGACTTTGGGATTTTTCTTTGTTAGCACCCTTTTATAAAACTTAACGTGCTTAAGCAGAAGCTTAATTGATAAACATTTTTTGTATATTAGAAGACCTAATTCCGTATATGCATTTGCTTACGGTGGTGATGTTTTATGCAAACAGAGGTTTAAGAATTTTTAATTGCTTTGGTGATGTTGTGTTGATAATCCTTTGGGATGATAGGATTTGGAGAAGATGGTTTCAGAGATACAAAAGGATTTTACATGGTTTAAAATGTGTGCAGTGAAAGCTTGACAAATGTTTTCATAACTTTGGACTTCTTTTCATCACCTAGCTTACATATAATGCTCGTATAGTGATTGAATATTTTGTTGCTTTCATATAGAAGCTTCTAGGATTCTTTTTATTGTAGCTTAAATTCTCCGAAAACAGAAAAGAACATGTATACATTGATATTATTTATCGAAAATTCTAAAGAAAGGCAATAGGCAAACGTTTTAGAAAAATGGAGACTACTGCCCTATTCCCACCGCAACAAAATTGCTCGGATTTCCGTCAGCTAGCAGAAGATTTCACGCTGCGCAAGCGCATTGGTACCATCGTGCTTTTCCGCTTTGGGGATAACCACGCCCATATGGTCTGCCGATTCAGCGAAACGAGTGAAGTGCACTGAAATATCGATGGTATGTTGCGTGCAACTAATTGAAAAACTAACGATAATTTAAAAAAAAAATTAAAATCTAAAATGTCACGCTAGAATGTTTGTTTTCGGATATTATTTCTTACCTGCTGTCAATTTGCGCCCTTCACACACTACTCACTTTCCGAACTTACTTTTTCCGCTCCGATGTGCGCTGTATGTTTGGCATGCCACCAAAGAAATTTAGCCGGCGATATTGTGTGCTGAGCGCACAACTAGTGTTCCATACGACTAATGGAACACCAGACCGAAGACGCTCGGAAAGTATGCCAACATCAGCAGATTGCTATTCCTTGAATTCCCACCAAACCGACAGTAGACAAGAAATATTCTATCATCACTACAATACACGAAATATTAATTTTCCACAACCATTCGTTATTTTTGGAATTTTTATTAATTATCTTCAATTATTGTGAGCTTTTTCATATGGTTTAATGTGATATTTATTTATTTATTTATTTATTTAGAATTGATCTTATACAATCACAATTCGTACAAAACTCAAAGAGCACTAAAACATCTAAAATACGTGGCAGTCATACTAATATAAAATGTCAAATGTAAAACACTACATCAAAGCATAAAAAGAAAGAAGGTTACAAAAGACAAATAAAAAGGTGGAAAACAACAGTCAATGATCTACTCGAGAATACTCCGACGTGACTCTAGCACTACAGGCACAGAGTACTCAAATAAGTTTAGAAAAGATTCATTCTAAGGTGTGTTCAAGGACATATCCCTTCACAGCTGATCTCCAATGCTTACAGCCTCTCAGACATTTGTACCTTGTACACTCATACAGCTTTAATCGCAATAACAGTGGTAGAGCATTCCACGCGGCATAGGATCTGTAGGGACAAGACCGATCCTCAATTGGACTTGTTATGATGTTCCTATGCAATTGTAAACGGGTAACATCTCGAGGGTCCGCTCTAGTCCTCATATGTGACTTCATCCAATGAAAGGGGTGAGAAGAGTTCCTCAAGGCATCTCCTATCTCAATTAGATCAAAATACAAGCAAAGCGCTTTAAAATGGAGTATCCCGTTTTTTCTACAGGTATCGGTAATGGTGCTGGTACGTGATATATCATCGAGATTTCGGTGCACGTGTTTTTTTCAGATCATTCCGCTGGATCATCTGCTAAATATGTTTGACATGTCAAAGATACTTTTTCCGACAATATGGGCGTGCTTCCCGCTGGGCGGAAATGAATGAAGACGTCAGTGCACATGCGCAGTGCGAAAAATTCCACCTAGCACATGCTAATCCGAGCATCTTCTGTCTGGTGTGAATAGGGCATAATAAGCAGACCCAAAATCGTGCGCTACCAGCCGATTTTAAATAAAGTGAGTCTAGTATGTGAGGCGCTTTGGTGGGAATGCACGGAGTGGTCACAACTGATGTTGCACCATCTGCTGGTCTACTTTCTGAGCGTTTTAGGTTCGGTGGTAATAGGGCATAAAAATGAATTTTAAGAACACTTTGCATAGGCTACTGTAAGTTTTTTGAAAATTTGAAGATATTTAAATTTGACATCTTTGATGAAATTGGACATGTTTTTGCTGGCAACAACTCTAACTTGAAAATTATTCATGAGTTCCCTTATTTATAAAGGCCACTTTAAGAGAAAAATAGCTCACTTAGCATGTCTGACATGTTGTCTGCATATTTTTTTTTGCATTCTATTATATGCATTTTAACATGAAATCTGTTTGCCTCATTTGGGGCACTATAAAAAATAGGGGAGACTATTCTGGGCTTCCTGAACCCGCCACTGTTTGCTGTTCAACAGCCCATGTGAATATTTTGCACTTCAGTGTCTCTGTATGTGAAGGATTTCAGATGCTTTTACTTAATTTACATTTTTTTTGGAAAATATTTAAGAGACCATGTGGGATGTTAGTGCATTGTTTACAGAATGAGAAGCCGACGCCGGTGGTCGAGTGGGTTATATGCTTGCCTCTCGATCCTAAGATGCTGGGTTCGCTCCCAGGTCGAGGTTGGTTGGAATTTTACAGATGGGAGAAATTCCCAAAAGTGACGGCTTTTTCGGATGAGAGTTTAAGCCGAGGTCCCATGTTGATTGTTGCACGTTAAAGATCCCTCGAGAGGGGGTGGAAGTCCCCCTCGTAGGCTAAATTCCCAGGTAGGTGTTGAAGGCCCATTCCCTGGCATTGGTGTTTAGCCCTCGTGTTGCAGAAATAGGCCAGCATTAAGAATCAACCAAACAAACAGAATGAGAAGGATATTAAATTAAAATGAAAAGGCATGGCATGGCCAGTTGAGTGATTCAAAATAAATGACTGTTCTAAGAATACATTACATTACCAATAGACATACTATTGTGAAATGTATGTACCATGAATGTGCAATGTAATGGATGAATATGTTGTATAATATTTGCATATGAGCAACACATTAAGAACAAACCATTAAGATGTTATTAATGTGCTGTTTCTACAATATGACATGGAGAAAACAGGGATCAAATTTTTTACCCTATAATGATCTTTTAATTAAAAACAAATTGAAATTAACTTTTGTTAACTGATGCCAATGACTCATAAAACATAATGGGAATGGTCTTGGCAACAGGGAAAATTAGAAAAATCATGTTATTGGCTGTTAGTTTTAGCCAACACTATTGACTGAGGCCATAGCTATGTAGCTAAAGGATTGCACTTCTCTGGCTATTTGTGCTGAAAAAGTCAGAGATTTTGGGATTGGATGTGAATGGTTCTTGATAGGTTGGTAGGACTACTTCCCTGAACAGAACCTGGAACAATTTCCTAATGCATTTCTCCACAAGTTCCAAGTGAATTGAATGGTTGGACTACCAGCATCATAAGGTACTTTGGGAAATAGTTATACACTCTCTTGGTAACTTAGGGGTTTTTGACTTAGAATATGTTTGCTGATTTTTGACTTAGAATGTTTTGCTAATTTGAGCTTATAATACATTTGGTGGTTAAGCTAATTTGAACTTAAAATATGTTTTGCTGTTTTGATAATTTTGACTTAAAATACATTTTGATAAATTTAACTCCGAATATTTTGGCTAGGTTTACTTTAAGATAATTTGGATAGGATGTTGCATTCACCTATTTCTTAAGTAGACTTAAGACAACTTCTCTCTTCAACCTTATATTGCATTCCTATTTTTTACTTTTGTAAAATAAATGTATATTGTTTTAAACCAACAATCAGTCTGATCTGTCGATGCCTTCAATCTTAACTGACCTACTGACCAAACCCGGTTTTTTTGTGTTAAAATGGATACCTGATTCGTTCCACTTAATTGGGTTGGATTAAGCCTTTCGGGATCTAACACTATGTATTTGCATGTCCAATTTTTTCAGTAAACTAATCCATCAACAATTGATATTTAGCCCTTACCTGTAAATTATTTCAGAAATTATTTTTAGTGAATAACATGTTTAACATGGATTTCACTAATGCATTTGACACTGTTCCTCATCAACGTTTATTATTATAACTTAAATCCTATGAAAGCTATCCCCTAACATTTCATGGATATCCTCATTTCTAAAAGGAAGGAAGCAGAGGGTTGTAATTAATGGAGCTGAATCAAGCTGGGCAGACATAACCTCTAGAGAGCTTGAGGGCAGCATACGTCCTTGGGGCCCTTTTCTGTTATTCATAAACAACCTTCAAAATTGCTGTCTAGTTATTCAAAGCTTTCTGCAGACGATTCCAATGTACAGGCTGGGGCAGAATGACTTCCATGATTTGGTTAGTGAATTGTGAAAAAACGGTAGAAGATAAAAAAAGGGTTTTTTATTTTCTATAAGTACATACTATGCCATTTTTTCTCATCATGTTTTAAAAATTATGTCATAGATTACATTGCATCAAACTATCCCTTTAGGGCTGTCGTGAAGTTCCCGAGGGTTTTCAGTTGCCCAGTAACGAAAATTTTGTTTGTTTTATTGTGCCAGAAAGGTGAAAATTCTGAATGGTTAAAGTTTTTCAGAATTTTCACCTTTCGGCATCACAGAGTCAGAAACTGTCATGACGAGCTAAGCCGAACCACCTGCAAAAGGCCCTCTATGTCGCTATCACACTTTCTCAGTTTTAAAAAAATGTCTCAACAACAAAGCCTCAATACTCACCCGACCATAACATGGCGACTACTGAAAATTGAGTTGTTTCCCCCACTTAACAGCACATGGAAACCCTTCTACCTACACTGCAAAAACAAATGTCTTAATTTAAGACTTATTTGTAGACGAAATCAAGACTTTTTACGCGTGTTAAATTAAGACACTTTTAGCGTCCTTTTTTAAAATACGACACCATTTGTGTCTCTTTTTTTCAAAAAACGCATAAAAAGTCTTGATTTCGTCTACAAGAAATTACACGAAAAGAGTCTTAAATTAAGACTTTAGTTTTTACATTGTAGTCTAAGTGGTCCCCAGTGATTTTTTGAAACTATGGAGGTCATTCAGCCCCACCCTGTATATGATGAGGTGGCAGAAGGAATAGTTTATTACCTAAATTGAGGGGTGATCTCGTCGTACTGGTTTCCTGGTGCGATGAAGTTAATTTTCTCCATCTGAACATTTTTGTGAAAAAATAACAATCACTACTTTGATGTTTGCTGAGATGTCCTGATTTGTATGGAATAATAATACTGCTACTAAACATATTAGAAGTTTATTAGAAATGTTTTTAAATAATGAGATAGTGTGCATGGGGTATATCAATTAATTGATTGCTTTATCCAGGAACTCTTCACCAATTGAGGGGGCCTATTGGGACCCCTCAATCTTAAGATACGTTTATCCATTATGACAATATCATGTTAGTCCTCTATGGTAGCAAAGTTGAAATTTGAAGCTATTAAGTTTCTTAAGAGATACAAATATAATGATTTGTGAACCACAAGTGGTGCCAAAACTTTCAAGATATATATTCATCCGGTGTTAAGCTGTAATTTATTTTCTAGTGGTTTGTCGGTCTAAATGGATCCCGAAACCCCAAAAAACAACTAATGATATTGAATGAATGTAAGTGCGACGCAAGAGGAAGTAATTTTTTTTACAAAAATGAGAAATTGAAACTTAGGAAATGGAAAATTGCAAAGGGCTATTTCGAAATCCAATTTGTTGCCAACGCAGTAAAGAGTACAATGCCCTTTATATTTCCGGTTTTCAACAACTGTAAGATTGCACATAACCGTATTTGCTATATGGGAACACAAATGAAGTTATTTTTTTATATATTGCTGTTGATATGAGTCCTCGTTCTGCATTGCCATCGTTTCCATATCCTTTTTACAAAGTTGAATCTGTTTTATTCAGTAAGGTCTGGAAATGACTTCTAAATCATATGAAAAATGCAAATGCAACGACATATGAAGCGAGTCATCTAATATACAATTTAAACTCCAAAGTATACATCACAGAACTTTGAATGAATAAATTATATTATCTTACAGGGCGTCTGGTCCCTAGTTTAGGAATGGTGTCTGGTCTGGTCGTTTGAGGACGATGTAGTAGTATTGATTGTACTTTAGGGTTCGTTGAAAATATTGGCAATTAATTGCCTTTATCTATGATGTAAGGTGAATCACAACCCTATCACCTTCAATGGGTGAAATTTTAAAACACAATTCCAGCCAAACCAAAAGAGATTAA
>JAQGAE010004980.1:0-11900 GCA_034696685.1 Julus scandinavius | reverse complement strand
TTGGCATAGTAACTACATAAACTGTAATTTTATTAGAAAAGTAATGCACAAATACTGAACTCTAATAAGTGTAGATATATATATATATATATATATATGTGTATAGTATTGGATACTTAAATGTACATATGTAGAATCTGTATTTTTATGGCAGGTCATTTTCTGCTGGAAATTCTATTTGAAAACTGCAGTTTGGCCTAACATTTTAAAACATAAAAATTGTTTTAAATCATCCCAAACCACAGTTGTTTTATTTGCTAACATTTTTCATTGAGGGCGTATTTAATATCTGTGAAATTATTAAAATACACAGTATGTTTAAGGTATGACTGACACTCCCTATAGTTTATGGAACTACAACACATCACGCCTTAAATGCCATTAAATGCAAGGAATTTCTGTGTTGCAATACAATATATTAGGATTTTTTATTTTAGCAAACACAATTTGTCAATACAAGTACAGACAAATTTTGAAATTTCATTTTCCAGTGCATTTTTCGCACTCCAACAAAACAACAACAACATTGTAAAAAAAAAAAATGGGAATCAGTAGAGTATTGAATTAGTTCCGTGATTCATAAAATGATTCCAATTGAAAGTATGGTTCGTTATCCATTGAAAATCATGAAAAACGTGATCGCTACCCCAAATCTGTTTCACGCCTGGTTAGCGAACATAAGGAAATCGCACGGGAAAGACATCGGAATTGCCCAATTGTGACTCATGCATTGTAGAATTAACAATAAAGGATCAACAAATTTCACAACAAACATAAATCAATGAATGTCATTTGCTCACTTGGGTGGATGGAGGGAAAAATATATACGTATAAAACTTTAGGAGGTAATTTAATCTGTATATAGGCAAATTGTATTGTCACCTCTGGGTGCTGATTACAGGAATACAACAATGATTACGTGAGACAACAATGAAAAACTTACGACGGGTGTTAAATGAAAAACGACAACACAAGCTATACAAACAACCCCGGATGGTAACAGAACGACTGAACTATAAAAATGGAATGCGTGCCCACTCAAAAAGTAAATAATAGCACCAGTTCTCACACCAAATGCAAGCGATATGACCGCGATTGCACTATTTCCCATCCATTGTAACCACAAAATATCGATTTAAAACAAGGCTGGCATGTAGGGTACATTTACTTGAAAAAAAATTAAGCTAGAAATTTTCAGCTTTATCGACTTTTTTGTAAATTCGCGTAAATTGTGGGTGTATAAGTATACTAAGATTGAGAAAGATAAATTAATGGACAACAAACTTTATCGTGATAACGCCAAAATATTGAATTGGTTATGTATAATCTCAAGTATTTTATTAAAAATAATATTTAATAAGTTGCTTTGATTATAATTGATAGGTTTCGTCCTGGACGGCATAACTTTCCTTAAATAGAAGCATGATATTGTTCCCAAACTTTATTCTTAGACCATTTAACACATTTCTATTCATATATTCAGCAAATTTAATTGCATATTACAAACTTCAATCAACGTCACTGAAACTTTTCTACATAAAAAAGTCCTCAAATCTTATTTGGAAAATGAAGTTCCAAAACTATCCCAAAGAGCTCCATTTGGTAACGTTCCACCGTGACAAGGCCTCCAGCCATATGGCCAAAAAACCACCCTGTACCTGCAGGAAGTAAAGAAATCAACCTGGAATAAATTTTTTGGTCAACGAGGACATTTCAGTGAAGTCACCTGAAATAAGTCCAATGGACTTTTTTGGATTTGGATATCTAAAACAACTGCCTGTTTCAACGGAAAGCTACAACATTGAATGGGCTTTGGAAAGTCTGTAAGCAGGAATGGAACAAAATAACGCCAAAGCTCACCGAAAAAAAGTTTGCCACCTGGAAACGACGGTGCAGAAGTGTTGTAGAACATCATGGCTAACACATTGAGCAGACAAAATCAATACACAGAAAGCGGATCAATTTATAAAAGTTAATCAAAGTCTATGCAAATTTGTCAAAACACACTCTGTATATATACATATGTCGTTCTATGCAAAGTTTAACAACTATATTTTACTAACAAAATGCCAACAATAAATCTAATATGATTAAACCTTCACTTCTACAAGTAAACGCCATGATTTTGATTGTATATTATGTAGAATTAATATATAATTTTGACATTATCAACCATTTGCTACCAATGTTGACCCAATATAAAACCAACACTTTGATTACTCTATACCATTTACCAACATTACCAACCATGCAAAATCCAACGTTGTGAACTTGTGTGTAACTTGAGTATGACCCAATTAACCGTAAAAGTTAAAATATACTTTATTAACTCATTTGAAACTTGGCTAAGGATGAACCCACGGGACCCTCCTGAATTTTTCCTCACAAATAAAATCCATTACTTCTCCCGCCCCCACCCCAGCAGAATATATAAACACATTAGGCCATGCCTATGCACCGGTTTAAATATTTACTATGCAGCCAGTACGGGCTTACGCCCAGGCTTAAACAGGGATTAGCATGGGATTAAAAGTATTATACCAAGCATCGTCTCGGTATTCGAGGATGGGCCTTCCAAAGGGCAACATAAACAACGAATTGGTCAAAAATGGGTTTCACGTTAAGTGAGTTCAGGTGAGTTGGCCGGAGGGATGACCCACACCTGCATGAGTTTAATCGTAAGGAGACGTGCCAAGAACAAAAGGCAAGGCGACCCACGCTATAAAGCGAGACGTGAAGATTTGCCAATGTCCATTTTTCTCGAAATCTTTAGTTTTTCCCTTTATGGTATAATCTGGCCGAGAAAATCTCAGGGGAGTATTTCATATCAAGTGCTTGCACGTGCATCCCGTGCGGTGGCAAAAAGTAACAAATGTTTAGATCTGGAACGCTTTTGGAAAGGGTGAAAAACGGTGACATGAACCTAAATTACAACACGAATTCCTGAATCCTTCAAATCCATGTACAAAATTTTGACAAGAAGAGCTAAGAAGATTAGCTTCAACGTAATTTCTTTGTAATCCATTTTTACGATGCATATACAGAAAAAAATGTGCAATTTCAATAAATTACTGTAAATGCAATCGGAATACCAGCACTTATATGTTGCAAATTAAGCGGATGTTTCAACTAATTTGGCAATGCACAAGATACATCCTCAATTAATCCCTTGTTAATTGAACATACTTTACGTTTAACACTAAGAGGAAGATTTGAATTACAATAAAAAAAACTCGAACATTGAAGTCATGCTTTTAGTATTAATTCTCTAATGTCATGTCTTGGAATTGGATTACTGACACTGGCACAGCGGGATTCTGTACCGGTGTGGATTTTTGGACGACATCCATCTGAGAAGCAGGAATCGTCATTCTTTTTGATTATTTCGTTACTTTATACCTATCGAATTCAAGATGAAATTCATCTTTCCATGTATCACTGACGTCGTCGTATGGTTGGTGTGTGGAAACAAAAGTCTGTGGTCCAGCCTTAATTGACCTTCTAATTATGTGGTTCAGCACCTACTGGTAGTGTATCAACTTTTGTGAATACATTTCCAACATGGCCGCATCCTTTTACTCCAATCATTCAAATGTAATAATTGAAAGAACAAATCTTTATACTTGAATTTTGAAGCTTTACTTGGAGTAAAAAGAATAAATGCGCGTCTATATATAATAAATAAAAATTCAAAGTTGGTTTATTAAACCATAGTAACAATCGTCAGAAAGTAAGCTAAAATTGATTTTTAGATAACAAGAATTTTAAATAAATAATATTGGGAAGAAACGAATAGAGAAGTTTTTGTCAAATTTAGTTATACAGCTAGTATTATTATTATTATTAAATATTACGAGTTTTTAATAAATAGGAGAATTGTAATAATTGTAAAACTGAATTCCCTGACAGATGATGCTCTAACATATGAGGAAATATAAATTTTACAATAATGTGAGTGTATTGACTATATAGGAGCTGGAGCGCCTAAAAGAACCATTTTGGCAAACTTCCGTTAAGAATTTCAATTATCCTACAGTATCAGTAATTGTCGCAAGAATCGAGTTCAACATTACTGTTCTTATATGGGTTAAAACAAATCAAACACATACTTGTGTTTGTGAAAACATCATCATAATCTCAGATCAAACGGCTCAACGCCCATGTTAATTAAATTACTCATTGCTTAGATTTTCGTGATTTTTACAGTGCAAGTAGCTCTGATTCTACTGTACAAAATTAAATTTGCAGGTATGGTTTTCAGGTGTAGTCACTATAGATCATTGACTTTCTAAAATCTTAAGTCACCTTTGACACGTGCTTGTATGTTGAAGTGCAGCAACAAACAGTGTGAGGGAATTGTGTGATATTTATTTATCAGGTTATTAACTCATACACGATGCTCCATGGTTACAATGTGAATGTGTGTTATTCACAAACACGATAAATAAACAGGGCGCGGTTTTCACTAAACATTTGATTATTTGATATTGCTATTGGCAGCAATAATTCCATCAGATTGGATAAAAATGATTCCATTCCTTATATCTGATACTGTTTGAACCAACAGTGTTTACGTTGCAAAACCTCATGTTTGCTATCAAATCTACGCACATATGGACACCACAAGAAACCATGGAATTCGAACTATACAAATACTTACAGTAGATTATAATTTCGATGCATAATATATACATATATATATATAAAACTCACTATATTTGGAATGTAATTAGTGGTATGAAAGCTATAACCAAATTTCAGAAATGGAGTATCCTTGCCTATTTCGGTAATTTTATTTTAAATTCGAGGCAGAAATTCTATAAAAAGTTATATGATTGTTTTTTGAAATTCCCATTTAGGTTTAACATTTCCAAATATTTGCTAAAGCATTCCCAGACAGGTGGAAAAATAATATACGACACATAGTACATGGCTATGTATGCGAAATTCCATATATGGACATACCATAAATACCCATATATCTACATGTGTATATTCAATGTAATTCATGTAATTCAAATCTTCCTCTTAGTGTTATATGCATCTTAAAAATGGATTACAAAGAAATTACGTTGAAGCTAATCTTCTTAGCTCTTCTTGTCATAATTTTGTAAATGGATTTGAAGGATTCTGGAATTCAAACTTGTTTATTAATTTTTAAAAAAAATGTATCATTTCAAAGTGAAAAACTACAATCGAATGCCCTTGCTGATTTATCAAGCTATTTTAAACAATTTTTACTTTTATTTAATCTCTTTTTGTTTGGTTGTGAGTGTGTTTGCAAATTTCCCCCATTGAAAAGGATAGGGTTGTAATCCCCCTAAAAAAACATGGTGTGCCATGGCAATTTTGGCTTCCAATGCAGTGTGCCGTGAGTTGAAAAGGTACAACAACACTGCTACAGTAAAATGCAACTTAAACTTGGTTGATTTTGAAATACGAAAACTTTTCTTCATGGCAAACAAGTTATTTGTTTGACATATACATTATATGCGTAGTCTTATTTTGTCAAAAAAGAGAGGAGCCATATTTAAAATGGAAATTCTAAATAAATCCTGTTTTTTATGTCAACCAGCAACAGTTTAAAAAATTGCGAATATATTGCTTGTTGGCAAACCAAGATTTCACGTCAAAGGCGAACCTTAGAAATGTATTAACGTCATTCATGCCAACATTTGAGCAGCATCAATAAGAAAATGCCACGCAGTCTACAAACCATTTGAGATGCCTATTTTTAACACTGGGATCCACCCAAAGCTTCACTATTGAAATTTACCGTTCTTGAGACTCGCAGCGCCATCTATAAGAAGAATTTGTATCTAGATTTGTACCGGGTGCATCACACATAACTTAACTATCATCACTACTATTTTGCAAATTAGAAACGTAGAATAATCAAACTATAATCACAGAAACGTATAAAAAAATCTATATGTAATAATATAGAACTGCAGAATGCATTAATTAAAATGCAAAAAAGTTACAGAATTGATGCAGCAATATGTTGCTACATCAACAATATTATATCATTGAAGATTCCCATAGTAATTCCCAATTAAACAATATTCAATTAAGCATGACAGCATGGTAATCGTAATAAAAATAGAAATTCCCCAAAATGTCATTAAACGAATTCAATAAATCAAACACATAAATAAATAATTCGTAAATTAGCAAGCAACATTTCATTCAACAAAATTTAAGGGGCAGAATGTCTACAAGTTGTTTGACCTATAAAAACTCACGCAGACTTTTGTAAAAGTAGCAAATTGATACCCATTTTTGCGCAATTTTAAATATAAGTACAAAGAATAATGATTACTGCAGTTAACTTTCTACAAGTCTGAATTGCTTTGCAGCCAAGCAACGCAACAAATGGTGTAGAATGACAAAAATATATACGAACATAATTTATTATTTAGTAACATGTTAATAAATCCAATAATAAAACAATGATTTGTTTTCCAAGGAAATATATTGCATCAGTGAATAAATTAAAAAACGCCCAGTAAAATTGTTCGTTTTCAAAAAGTTTAAATTGCAAGGAATAAGAAAAAAAACAGCCAGAAAAATCAGCTGTCAGCATAATCGTCAAATTCTTCATCACTTAATTCCCAAACCTATATACATAAAATACGATTTGTTATTGACTGTTAGTTAAAATCTGGCTACGTAAAATTTATCAGCAATTAGGAAAAGTCAAACCTCAGCTTCTTGAGTTTCGACATGCAGCTGAGTTAGACCAGTCAAATCCTCCAAAAACGAAGGCTGATTGAATGCGTTCAGCAAAAATGCAAATCCCTCATTGATATATTCGTCTACAATCTGAGTGGGATACCCATAAACAAAAGTGTAAATACCACCCCTGATTGGTTATTGCAGTATGCATTTATGCGTAAATTAATGCAACAGGCATATGCAAATTTTAAGCAAATAATCGCTGAACCTTTACACCAAAAATGCTAGAAATCATATGTAGCAGGAACAAACTGTGGAGATGTACTAAATTAGTTAATAAATAATAAAAGTCAACTCACCATAGTGGAGCAGGCTGTGCATTTATCAAAACTCTTGCAAACTGGCAAAATGCTATAAAACCTCGATAGAAAGCCACGGATTTGGTGAGGAATGATACCTAAAGCTGTGCCGGTATCGCCAGAATATTCGTCCTCATGAGAAATACTGTCTGCAGGTGCTAAGCCTCTTCAATGGTGATAGCAAGGTAAAAAATAATGATGGTGGATCCCAATAATTTCTTAAAAATGGCTAATTGTTATCACTAACCCATCAGGATGTTGTAATGTGCTAACTAGCAGCTCAACTGCTAGTGCAGATGCAATCATAGAAATCCCTGGTCGCGTCACTGTGCATTGTTGATCCATTGAACGATTTTGAGTAGACTAGGAATTACGAAAACTCGTTAATTGAAAAATCCATGTTATGTAAATAAATAAGCATATTGCCGTTACATACATCACCAGGTGCAACAACGTCATTACAAAAGTAGCAGCCTAATTCACTTCCATGAAGCTTGCGAGTGTTAGTCGAGCTGCTGCTAGCTTCCTTCTCAGCAGCAGCCACATTTGTTTGCTTCAATCCATGTCTCATGACTAGAAAGGTATCAAATCCTAAAGCAGCATTGATGACCAACTAAAACAACAAAAAACAATACGTATAACTCATCAATGTTTTCTGAAAACAGACAAAAATTCTTCAAAGGAAGAATACCTTATGTTTCGCAGCTGCTATAACAGTAGGAAGCCATCTTGATTCTCTTGTATCAGTCAACAAGAAAACCACATCATGATTTTCAATCAGATTTTCCAGTTTTTCCACATCACTCTTAATTTGCTGGATATCTAGAACATCAGGATACATTTGTTCAAATATTAAAAAAAAATTCCTTCTGCTAGCAATACTCAAAAATACATATTGGTCTGCAATATGCCATGGGAAACATATATAGTACATAATGCAAGTTTATCCTTCAAAAAGTAAAATTGAGGTGGTACAAAACTTATTCTCACCGCTTTCAGGTACAAAATGCCCAGGCATTGGGATAGATAAATTTATACCAACAGTATTCTGAAATAAACATACAAGGCAAAAGTTCAATATTATAGAAATTCGAAGTTAGATTTGACCAAAAGTTTATTTACGATTTCTGGAAATATCCGCTTTAGTGAATTAGCTGCAGTTTCAGCTTTAGGTTTACCACCTTGCACGCAATCTTCAAAATTATAAAGCGACTGTCGTACAGGATTGGAATAAGAGACGTGTCCATAATCCAAAAACGTAATGTTTCGAATGCCCCAGCCCTAAATAGAACATCTAAATTTAAGAAATTGCCAATTGGGCAAAACAACGATCAAAATACACACTGATAGTAAATTCACCATTAAACCTCGTGCAACATTGCAACCAAGAGTGCCTGATCCCAGAAGAAGGCATCGTGTATCTCGAATGAGTTCCAAGTTTAAACTTGGAACCAACCTCCACCTCATTAGCTTTAAATTGAGATCAATACTGGTTTCGGCCAATCTGTTATCAATAGATTAAAAAGCACCGATTTATATCTCATATGCCAGACATTTTAATTTATTCAATTTTATTACAATATGTTAACACAAAGACATACTTATGTGGGTCCATAGTAGCACTAAGGTTTACTTTGCGTGGTCCTTTTTTCTGTTTTTCATTTTTTTCCCATCCAACAGAGCCAGGGATATCTAAAAAATATAAAATTTGAATTTTTATAATTTGAAATTTTCTGATTCAAAAAAGTATATATTGCTAACTCGCCTTCAGATGCCTGCATGGGTGCAGCAGAGAGGTGAAGACAAAGACTATGGCCTATTTCTTTAACACCATCTTTATATCGCTCACGGAAGCATACAATCTCCAAATCCTTAGCTTTTTCAGGCCTAAATATAAATACGTGGTGATTGTAAATTTAATGCCTAAATTTCCCTAAGATTCCTCGAAATTATAAATATAACTTGCCAATGGTATGCAATCAAAGCTAAAAAATTTCTTAATGGCCATCCTGGATGATTTGCAAGAGTACAAGGATCGGAAAATCCAAACATCACCTAAATGAATAGAGATATGGCTTTACAATAAGTTAACCTTAGCAGAAGTTTATTTATTAAGTGATGACATTTTTATTACCTTCCCGGGTTTTGTATTAAGTTGAGTAAAGTCTCTTAGAGGATGTAAGCTGACATTTTGATCATGAATTCGTAAAATGAAATAAGATTTATCCTCTTCAATTTTCGAATATTCCTCATGTGCTTGGTTTAAATTATCGAGCTACATCACAATTGCATTAGTAAATTATTGTATGTATTCTAATTAATAAAAAATGCCAGTAAAATATTCAGTAACGGGCACCTGAGAAGAGCTAAAATACTGATCCAGTCTTTGAGGTGAACCAATGACTATTGTTGATTCTGGGTAGCAAAGGGCAGGAAATGCAAACCAATAGAAAAAACAGTATTTCTTCATATCCTATTTAAAATAATGATTATGCATAATTATGTCATTTTAGGTCACATAAAACAAGTTCATTCAAGTTTTTCAATATTATTTGAAACAAGCTCAACACTAAGATCTTTAAAATGGGTTAAATATGTCATAAGTTTCAATTACATGCAACAATGTAATATTTTAGAAAACCAGAATGAATAATTTATGTTAAATAACTTATATGTAACAATGTTTACAAACGATTATGGAACTCCCATTATTCTGCTGAAATTTAAATTTTTCCCGCTTGCATCAAATAAATATTGAAATAAATTACTTACAACAAAAGTTAAAATTAAGAATCTGTTTAACTGTGATGGGCATTCAATTGCCGCTCCAGTTTTAATTGCTGTCCAAATCTTCATTAAATTCAAAGAAGAAATTAGTGAAATGCTGCACAAACAATTTTACAAAAAAAATGTGTATCTTCTTCAGGATGCTGCAGTTCCCCAATGCCTATACGCGAGCCGCCACTGGCTGAGAGTATATTAGTCTTACATGTGTAGCTTCACTGTCCAAAAGCTGCTTTTTGTCACATTCTTTGAAGTCTTCTATGGTATTTTTACAATGTAATGAACCAATACTTGGGAAATTATAGGGTGGGGGCTTCCAATGCCTTAAATGTAAAGAAAATTATTTTAATTATACATTTTCTTACAAGACAACTAAAAATTGTAGATGTAAATTGTTTTCACACCCCTCAAATGCAGTATAATCCAAATTTAAGCGGCCAGGAATGTTTGGAGGATCGCCTAAAATAAAATAAGATTGTGACACGTTCATAACATATTTACAGAATGCAATGTACTTGACCAGGTAGTCATAACGAGTCGAGGATTATCAAGACGGCATTTTCTAGAAATAATATTGGAAAAGTTGGATATCTCATATAATCGGAATAGCCAACAAGGTTTGGAAATTAAATTCAGTGAACAACCAAATACCATGAGAATTTACATAATACAAATCAAAGATATTACTAGCAGAGAGGAGTTAAATAGCACCATATGATTTCCGTAAATAGGGTATGTAGGCGTATATTGACAGCTATTGTCGGAGAGAATTACTTACCATTACAATAAAATCCGTGGATATCAATCGCAATGTCTTCAAGCTTAAATACTTCCAGTTTCTTCTGGCTTAACTTCCACCAAAAACCAGTGTCCACTGTAGATGAAAACGGAGCGAATTGCAAATAATTCTCAGCCATTTTAAAGAGAGGCCGTTGTATAAACTTGTTACGTACATCTGATCATGTGTTTATTGCATATGTTTATTCTACCTATGCATTATGGGATACTAAGCGAAGATGACGTAACTAAACCGGGAAAATTTAAATGATTTAGAAACTATTAAAAAATAAATGTATGCAAATATAATATCACAGGCAGTGGTAGATCATTCCTAAAATTAGCGGGGGCGTTTCTCGTTAGTACGCCAAGGTAGGCACGGCGGGAGCGACAGTGCTCTCTCCCTCGACCTGTCTCTCCTGTCTAATTCATTAACTTTGTTATTTTACCCCTGGAGTGGGATAAAAAGACACATTCCAAAAATAATGTCAAACAGTACAATTTTACAGCAGATTTGATAGAATTTGCTTCATAAAACTTCCATACATAGCCACTGCACACAACTATGCAATAATTGAATGCACACAAAAATGTTTTAATAAAAATTGATGCTCCCCATTCAATCTCCCCTATTCGAAGCTTAAATATGCATAAGCAAATAACATAAGAACTCTACCCAAATAACTAACCAAAATTACTTTTACCCGGATGGTTTAGAAAATACCCACAAGTTAAGGAACCTTTAAATAGGGGAAACAATGGTTCAGCAGACTACATTTAAGGTAAATCACAACCCTATCACTTTCAATGGGTGAAATTTTAAAACACAATAACAGCCAAAAAAAAACATTATATAAAAACAAAAATGGTTTAAAATAGCTTGATAAGTCACGTTCTGCCAGCAGGTGGCAGCATGAGAATGCAAATTAACAGACATTTTATTATATACGGACAACTTGTTTATTATTTTTAAAAAAATCTTTCATTTCAAAGTGAAAAACGAAAAAGTAATACCAATGCTAATTTATCAAGCTAATTTAAACAATGTTTATTTTTATTTAATCTGTTGTTTTTGAGGTTGAAAATAACACGTCCACACTGGTTGAGGTTTACAGCAAGAAGGGTGGTTTATTTAATACAGAAATAGCAAAGGGCCTAGGGCCAAAAGGAGGGTTACAATGGCTTGACCCCATTGGTCAGCAGCAGAGTACAATTGATTCTTTGCAGTGTCCAGTAGGTGGGGTCACCTGGTGTTGGTGCAGGGTGTCCTTTCCAACAGTCCCTCTCAAACTGCAACAAGAC
>JAQGAE010004979.1:0-11903 GCA_034696685.1 Julus scandinavius | reverse complement strand
ATTTTACACATTTATGTGTGTGCAACTTTTTTACACATTTTGGTGTGCTTTTTTGCACATTTTGAGTTTTCAGTGCACCAGGCTGCACCTAGTGGTTTATGATAGTTCAAGATTTGTTGGCTAGGTCCCAGTTCCAAAGGAACGTTTTGAGTTGGCCCTTTCAGGAAGTCCAGTCAAAATATCGCATAATCAACATACATACCTAACAGGGGGAAAAGATAACAGGCAACAGGGATAGGGCGGAAACATTGACTTTAAGGGAAGCTAATAGGTAGCTAAGATTGCACCAAATTATAATCATATAGAATTGTATACATTTGGAGCACTGACACTCACCCAACCAACCCATTACCCAGATAAGAGCTAGACAAGCATGGGTATATTAGGAAAGAGTGGAAGGAACAGGACGATTGAAGCCTCTTTTTTTGGGAAATAGCTTGATATTTGCCTGGAAACAACTATATATAGTTGTTTAATATAGTTGTATAATTAACTATAGTTAATTATGCCTTGACGATGCATAATGCATTTACAGTATTTAAAGATGAGTTTCTGTAGGGTGAGATTCCATGAATTCACATTCTTGGCAAGCTTGCACAATTTTTGAAAAAAATAAACAACTTATCATACAATTTTACAAATACGTGCATAACTTACAATTCGGTGTTTGTTAAACAACAAGATATACATATGTATCTGCACAATCGTGTAATGAATTTCTTCTATGGTCACTTCTGTTAAATTATTGCATTATATATTGCACAATGCATCACCAATTGCATTCGAGAATGCGTTTTAAACGAGTTTCTGAACACATGTCACAATCAACATGTATAATGGCAAACACGTGAGTATAATTTAAAAAGGATTCCCTTCATACCATTTGGCAACATCACCGACCAACTATACAAATACAGAAATGAAGAACACAGATTTGCGGAAATGTGCAAAAATCAAAGTTTCCAAAATGCATCCGCATTCATTAACATGATAGACTAGGTAAAGTTATCGATTGGTGGATATATAGCGATGTTCCAGTCATCTCTTGGCGATAGGCACCACAATAGGCGCACATATCTGCACAAAAGAACACGATTTGCAAATATAATAATGCTCTCGAAAAGAATTTTCAAAATTTGCATAGCAGCACAACGGAGCTTGGTATTCCAAAGGCTTTTTTCCAACTAAAATTGGTTTGGAGAAGCCTTCTTTGAGGCATGAAATCAAGAGTGAAAGAAAATAGCCTTTATTTAAACAACCTGTACGTGTGTATCAGATGAAATCTATGTAAAAGATTTGTAAGTTGCATTGAATAATACAGTGGAACCTCGGTTTACGAACTTAATCCGTTTCTTTACCCTGTTCGTGATTCGAATCAAATTTTCCCTTTGCAATTAATGTAAATAATTTTTCCTTCATTTTCTGGAATAAATAAATATGGAAAAATTCTAATTGTATAAATGCAAACTATGCAGCAAACATTTTACATTTTTTTAGCGTTCAATTTTGAATATTTTTTCAATATAAATTCGTCAAATGAAATTCCATTCAATGATCATGTCATCGAAAACATTCTTCAGACTTTAGGAGACACTCGACTGCAACATTGGAATGAAAAGCAAGTATTTCCAACCTCAATTTCTTTTTCTGCATGCCACTTGTCTAAGAAAAGGCAATATTCGGTATTCGTTCGGGTCGTGAAATACATCTGTACACGATAAGCTCCTGTTGACTTCAAAACCACCATCGTAATAAAAAAAAGATATACCTTCAGAATCGTATTTTCTATTGACCTGCTATTTAGTATTCATTTTGCCTTTGAAATTCAATCCCAGAAACGCGTCTGTGGATGACAGAATGAAGGCTTTTCAGATAATTCGTTTAACCTGTTCGACTGGAAGGTCGATCTTAAAGTGGAACTACATGGATGGCCGATGAAGATGGCGAAACATCAATGATTGAAATATGTTTTGACAGGACAAAAAGCGACAGGTACGCCATAAAGCGAAATACGAAATTGGAAAACGCATTTGTGTTCAGTCAGTATTTTCCAAAAATTCACTCATTATTTGAGGCATCCTCACAGATGGAACCTCGCAGCATGGATAAATCTAGCACATATTGTATGAATTTGTCCCTGGTCCCAACCCTGGTGAAAAAAACAATAGAGATTTCTATTGTTTTCTATTGTTATTTGGAACGTTGTTTTCTATTGGTATCAATAGAAAATTTCTATTGGTTTCAATTGTTTTCTATGGTTTTCTATTGTTCAGTCAATACAGCTAAGCCATAGAAGTCAATAGAAGTCAATACAGGAACCATAGAAAACAATTAAAATCAATAAAAAGTCCAAATAACAATAGAAACCATTATAAATCTCTATTGGTTTCTATTGTTTTTTTCAAGAGGGAAGAGTATGCTTTTAGACAGGTTATACTGCTAAGGGGTCACCATGAATAACACCCAATGTAAGTTTGACTGGGTTTGTTAGACCTTCCAAGGGTTTAGTTTGGCATGATATTTGAGCATAGAATATAGATGTGTTTGTTAATAAATGGCGGAGGGGGAATGGAGCGCTTTGAGCTTTGCCCACAGGGTGTAATGATCCACAGAGTCGAACGCCTTGGTTAGATCTGCAAGAAAGGCATATGTAAGGTGTTTGGCTTTGATTAAGCTCTTTTTAATAATGGAGTTTGGTATTATTATCTGGTCCTGGGTCCCTCTACCTTTTAAAAAATATGATTGGGAAGTGTATTGATGCTGTTGTCCATTGCCCATTCTAAAGACTAGACTAATGGGGCGATAGTTTTGGGGGTCGTTTTTCTGTCCTTATTTGTGTATGGGATGGATTGTTATGGTCTTCCTTGTGTTTGGGAATACAGGTTCTACGGTATCTTTAATTTTTAATATGACAATTAAAGTTACATTTAATGTGTTTGTTTGGTTAATTTTTAACGTTGGCCTATTTCTGCAACACGAGGGCTAAACACCAACGATGAGCCTTTAACACCTACCTGGGAATTTAGCCTACGAGGGGGGACTTCCACCCCCTCTCGAGGGGTCTTTAACGTGCAACAATCAACACGGGACCTCGGTTTAAACTCTCATCCGAAAGAGCCGCCACTTTGGGAATTTCTTCCATCCGTAAAATTCCCACCGACCTCGACCTGGGAGCGAACCCAGCAACTTAGGATCGAGAGCCGACTCGACCGCCGGCGTCGGCACTTAATGTGCGTTGTGCATCTTACAAAACTTCCATGTAGCATCAACGTTACAACGCGTTTTGTGAAATCTACCTTTAAATCTTCTTTCCAGTGGCATTTTTAGTCTTGGAGTTGTAATTTAAATTTTTAAAACTCTTTTTCGTTTACTTGAGGCAATTTAAACATTTATTTCATGCACTTTTTTTTAGTATAGAAACGTTTTACATATAGGAAGCATAAAATGCATTAAACTGAAATAATAACAATTCCGATATGTAATAAAAAAAATGTTGTTGAATTTTAAAAAATTGACTTCCAATTTTCTTTTATTTTATGTTAAATAAGAACAATTTGTTGTAGCCTTTTTCAAAAATGAGATGAGATTGGGAAAAAACATCGTCTCTGAAATGCTTACAGATTCGTAGTTACTAAAATAAACTAATGGACTCTTGGCCCTTAGGGAATGCATTTTTGAAAGTGAAATAATATGTTCAATGACAGACAGATATACGCGAGTATCTAATGGATTCGATTTTGTTAAAATATACTGACATTCGTTATATATATGTGGTAATCGATTAGTGAGTGATATATACTCTTTTATATAATGGATTTATATTATTCCAGATAAAATGTTGCACATGCTCTAGTATGTCCATTAGTTTATTTTAGTAACTACGAATCTGTAAGCATTTCGGAGACGATGTTTTTTTCCCAATCTCATCGCACATTAGAATGTTTTTGAAAAAAGATACAACAAATTGTTCTCATTTAAAAAAAAAAAAATTGGAAGTCAATTTTTTAAAATTCAACAACATTTTTTTTATTGCATATCGGAATTGTTATTATTTTAGTTTAATGCATTTTATGCTTCATATATGTAAAACGTTTCTACACTAAAAAAAAGTACATGAAATAAATGTTTAAATTGCCTCAAGTGTACGAAAAAAAGTTAAAAAAATTTAAATTACAACTCCAAGACTAAAAATGCCACTGAAATGAAGATTTAAAGGTAGATTTCACAAAACAGGTTTTAACGTTGATGCTACATGAAGTTTTGTAAGATGCACAACGCACATTGTCAAACTTTAATTGTCATATCAAAAATTAAACATACAGTAGAACCTGTATTCCCAAACACATGGAAGACCATAACAATCCATCCCATACACAAAAATGGACAGAAAAACGACCCCCAAAACTATCGCCCCATTAGTCTAGTCTCGAACCCAGCCAAGATATATATGGCTCCTGTGGCCCAAAGAACTTTAGAATGAGCAATGGACTACAGCATTATCCCATCAACAAATGAGTGACCATAGCAAAATGTGTAAATAGATTTTACAGTATAGTATAATTCCATTTTAGCTAATCATACAATTCAAACAAAAATTTAAAATGCATATTTAAACATGTTGTAGATATTATGGAAACATCTAGGGTTAAAATTTCATACATTGCAACAATTATGAATTGCTCATATATGGACGATATTAGCCATTTCTAGGTTATTTATTGTTAATTAATTGGAAAGTTTTATCATGCATGTCTGGCTAAAATTTCCCAAACATGTCCAACATCGGAAAACATGAAATGTGGCTACCCGATTAAGCGAAGCTTATTATATTATATATGTTATTGGGATCTTGTTTATTTTGAACTAATAAGAGTCCAGTCCTAATAATTAGTGCTAAAACAATACACTGTATTTAATTTAAATAAAAAAAAATTAGGATTGACTTTTTGGACATTTTGTACTAAAAATGAGCGATAGGAGAACGGAAGGGAGAGGAGAAGAGATAAGTGAGACTGAAGCGTGATCAGATATGCTTAAGACAGAAGAGTGTGATGAGAGAGGAAAAGCAGGGCAGAAGATTAATCAGAGACGACTGGGATAGAAGATAGGAGAGAAGTGATAAAGGAGTGGCGAGACAGAAGAGAGAAGAGATATGAAAAACGAAATGCTAAACAGAAAAGAGGAGAGGGGTGGGTAGAAGAGAAGAGATGCGAGGAGGAGGTTGATGAGATAGGAAATGCAAAACGAAAGACAGGTGAAAAAAAGAGGGGGAATGTAAGGTATGAGAGCAGATAGAAGTCAGGGAAAAGAGGGAATAAGAGATATGAGAGAAAAAAGCCGAGACAGAAGAGAGAAGAATGATTATTGAGAAAAGGCGAGATAGACGACAGGGGGTGAGGGATGAGAGGAGGGGGAAGTGAGAAAATAGAAGGTATATGAGAGAAGAAAAGACAGACAGAAAAGAGGATGAAGATGAGAAATAAAAAAGAGTGGAGATGAGAATCAAAGAACGATGAAGATGAGACAGAAGAGAGGATGGAGATAAGACAGAAGAGAGGATGGAGATGAGACAGAAGAGAGGATGAAGATTAGACAGAAGAGAGAGAAGGGAGAGAAGTGAGATGATAGAAGAGATGAGAGAGAGAGGAGTGGCGAGACAAAAGAGAGCAAAGAAGAAAGGAAAGAGGCGAGATGAAAGAAAGAGGTGAGAAAAAAGAAAGAGGTGAGAAGAAAGAGATGGTGAGAGGAGACAGGTGAGAAGAAAGAGAGAGGTAAGAAGAGAGACAGGTGAGGAGAAAGAGATGGTGAGAAGAGACAGGTGAGAAGAAAGAGAGATGAGAAGAGAGACAGATGAGAAGAAAGAGATGGTGAGAAGAGACAGGTGAGAAGAAAGATAAGGTGAGAAGAAAGAGAGGTGAGAAGAGAGACAGGTGAGGAGAAAGAGATGGTGAGAAGAAAGATAAGGTGAGAAGAAAGAGAGGTGAGAAGAGAGACAGATGAGAATAAAGAGATGGTGAGAAGAGATAGGTGAGAAGAAAGAAAGAGGTAAGAAGAGAGACGGGTGAGAAGAAAGAGAGATGAGAAGAGAGGGAGAGGTGAGAAGAGAGACTGATGAGAAGAAAGAGATGGTGAGAAGAGATAGGTGAGAAGAAAGAAAGAGGTGAGAAGAGAGACTGATGAGAAGAAAGAGATGGTGAAAAGAGATAGGTGAGAAGAAAGATAAGGTGAGAAGAAAGAGAGGTGAGGAGAAAGAGATGGTGAGAAGAGACAAGTGAGAAGAAAGATAAGGTGAGAAGAAAGAGGTGAGAAGAGAGACAGATGAGAAGAAAGAGGTGGTGAGAAGAGATAGAGGTGAGAAGAAAGAGGTAAGAAGAGAGACGGGTGAGAAGAGACAGGTGAGAAGAAAGATAAGGTGAGAAGAAAGATAAGGTGAGAAGAAAGATAAGGTGAGAAGAAAGATAAGGTGAGAAGAAAGAGACATGTGAGAAGAAAGAGAAGGTGAGAAGAAGTAGAGGTGATAATAAAAAAGAGGTGCATCTCGTATAAACAGATCAAACTACAGACAGAAACAAGGACCAAGAAGCCTTGGTGAGCACTGAAACGAAAACATTGCTGCGATGAAAAACTCGGTTTAGCCTAACCTACTGAGCAACACCAATTTCTGGAGGAAAAGCGAAAATAAGATCAGACATTTCGTACGCACAAAAACAAAACACACAAACAACAACAAAAAAACGTAAAAGAAAGCTGGACCTAAACCGTCGCGTCCAATTTGCTTTCCGTTCGACCATGTCCGAAAAGACCCCTCAAGCGGCGCTCTATGTCAAAGAAGTCCGCCTTTGAAGAAATAAGCGCATTAAGCAATAGTGCATGTGAAATCCGACACTTTGACATAGGAACACCGTTATCTTTTCCATCCTCCCCCGACATTCTCCATCTTGAGTATTACTGGACAAAACAAAGGGCATATAAGGTGGTCAACCTATAGTTGTTATATGCTATAAAATACACATATAAGCTTCATGTGCTGTTTTATGCATGGCTGCATGTCTGATGCTTGGTATTTATCACTATGTTCTTGGTTACAAATTTAAGATGCTTGCTGACTGCTAATACTTTTATAGGTCTCTGTCTCATTTTGGTTAATTGGGATGCATGAAGGCAGGACAAATATTTGAATAGGATTTTGTCCAAATTATTGATAGATAAATACACATATATAAAAGAATGTATATACAAGTAGTAAGATCTCATAAAATGTAAAATGTTTAGGACAGGGGTGATAACATCATATGGAAAAGTTGGCCATATAAAATTTTATCCAACTGGGACACTTTACAAAAACATCCTTTTTCAAACCTATCTCACAACATGGAGTAATTTTGGTACAGAAATTGATGAGAATATTTAACACTTGTTCTTCTCAAAGTGAAAATGTGGCCATATTTGGAAATCAGTGGGTTAAATCTATTTGACCTAGTCAGTTTCGAATCATAATTGTTAAATACTTTTTCAGTATTTCAAAAGAAACAAAAACAATCCACATTTTACGGTATACAATTAATACAATTCTTTGTTGCACCACGTTTAATACAAGTTGTACTTCCTTGTCTCGTTGTATATATTTGAGATAATTGTCTGTACATCTTAAAAGCTTGCATAATTCATGAATTCCTGGACTTTTGAAATGGCTTTATTGTTATCATATATTGTAATTAATAGTAATGAAAATCCCTCGATGGAGTCATTTTCTTTAAGACGTGTCTCAAATAAACGAATTTCCAGATTAACCCACATTCACTGTATATAAAATAAATAAATTGTAATTCTAATAATTACTAAAAATTCAGAATGTGTCATGCAGTGCGGCAGTCCATAATCCATTTAACATTAGTGTCAAATATGTATACATTATACATACAGTAAATATGCTGTCAGTACCACCAAGTAGACAAGTCAGCTTTGAAGTGCATAAAAATGATAAAGAACCATTTTGTCATAGGCAATAAAAAAAACCTTTCAACTCATTAATAAATGAGTCTAAATTTGAGTTCCTGCAGTTTTCCAGCAAGCGAATCTCTAAATTTCCCTAGAGAGGAGCTTTCAATGTCAAAACTGAATTCAATCAGGCTTCTGAGAACAGATAAAAAGACCAACACAAAGCATTCGCAATCAAGAAATACAATAAGCCAAATGCGACTGAGTGGGAAGATTACGAGAAACTCGTTAATTTGGTTACGTTAAAACCACCTGACTGAAGCAATTTTAATGCAACGAAAGTAAAGCAGACATTTTCGAGAGAAACTGAATACCAACGAAAAAGAAGAAAAAAAAAATTGGGATTGCTTTATGAAAAATTCAACAAAAAAAAAAAGTTTTCTTAACAGGAACCTTCATTACATGCACAGAATTGCAACGAAAGCAAAAAAGAAGTTTAAAACGTAATACAACCATTGGATTGAGATAGATAAAAATTGAAGGGCATTTGGAACGAATTTGAACAACAAAAAGGCAGTTGTAGACATTACTTCAACACACTAATTCAATATTGCATGAAGATGAGGGTTAAGATTTCAATTTTTTTCATTTCAAATATAAAACATCTTCTATTTTCAATAGAATACTTTTTTACTTTCTAATTAACTATTACAGGAAGTGTAGAAAATGCTTTGGAGAAATGTAAAAATTAAAACAAATAACAATCAGGCGTTACCCGAAATACAATGTTAGCTAATCATTAAAATTTTAAAAAATCTTATCATTTACAAAAAATACAACAATAACGATAGCATTTAAAAAATAGTGTGTACGTATAAAATATAACTAATATAAATTTCCAAAAAAAATACCTGGGTTTTCATGATGTTGGTTTTAAATTAAAAAATAATTTTCAACTCTTACTTAAATTTAAAACCCACATTAGTGAACGCTCATTTTTAAGAAAACATGTTAAATATATTGTGTTTAAAATTATTTCCTGAAAATCTTTGCATGTCCACATTAAATTCAGAATCTGAAACCAAAATGTTTATAAAACCAGTTTAATAATTAAACTTCACTGACCTCATGTATAATGATTTGGACACCAGACCCCAGATAACTTTGAACATTTTAATATTCCTCAAGTTTTTTTTTTTTTTTGTTGAAAATTACTTATCAAGGAACATTGTTTCCCACAATTTAACACCTAACGACCACTATAGGAGTAGACATTATCACTCAAATCCTTTGACCGAGCTTTGTGCCAAGACGGATGCTTACTACAATGGTGAGTCAAATGAAAGTGAGCCAACCCACCGCCCGCGAAAATGTTTTGGTCCATTATCTGCTGCTCATGTGCATAGCAAAGAGACAGTTCTCATTTACGAAAGTGATACGTTGTTGTGAGGATAACAGTTTTTTAATGCTCTCAATCAGTGGGTTGAAAACGGGTCCTGCTCAATATGGATGCTCCAAAAGAGGAACAGCATGGTGTGGTCCGATTTTTGACAGCTGAAGGCGTTTTTCAAAATGATATTAGTCGTCGTATGGCTGCTGTGTATGGCAAACATTGCATTTCATTGTCTACTGTGAAGCGTTGGAGCAAACGGTTCAAAGAAGGACGTGGCAGTTGCAAAGAATCTTGTTCGGGAATAACTGGAATGGTTCAAGTGGGAAACGCTGCTGCATCCACCCTACAGCCCCGACCTATCGCCTTGTGATTTCCACATTTTTGGGCAAATGAAAAAACAGCTGAAGGGAACTCGATTTATGTCGGACGATGACGTGAAGGAGTCAGTTACAGACATCCTAAAGCAGCTACCCAAAAACTTTTATCAGAGGGGAATCACGTACCTCGTTAGTCAGTGGGATAAATGTCTAAATGCTCATGGCGACTAATTTTAAATAAACTACTCAGTTTATCAGACATTCGCATTGGCTCACTTTCATTTGACTCGCCCTTGTATATTGGTCCTGCTTTTTCCATGCGGTTAGACGATGGAATAGCCTTCCTGTCGAAAGTCCAGATTTAGTAAAAAAATTAAATTTAACAATTAAATCTTGCCTCTGGTCTAACACTTTTGTCAAGGGATGTTTTTGAAAAGTATTTATTTTTGTATTTTATGGAACAGGTGAAGAGCTCCTGTTCATTTGGTATGCAAACTTTGACCCTTGCATATGTCATTAGTTACTGAATAAAACGCTTATTATGTGAGTATCATTTGTAATTCCAATGTGTTTTCAGGTTTCTAATGTTTTCTAATAGTGGCATAATACTTTTGGCGAGGGGTTTATGTTCCATATATGGTTATACTGCATGGTCATGTTTTCTGGCATATACCGACAATGACAAACTGTGATATAAAGCTATAAATGTTATATGATATAAATGATGAATACATCATCTATCATCATGCATGGACATAAATTTGTCCACACATACTGCATAAGGAATAAAATGGATACTGTCATATATGGCGTATATGCATGACACAACCATTATTGATATTTTTTTCAAAACAAGACCAATGAGGCAGTCTAAAATTAAGAAAACGATCTTCAGTCTATAAATTCATTCCAGTATTCTTCATTAATCAAAACATTTAGAAAATAGCAGCAATCGTTCCAGCATCAAGACAATCATCTCTCGTTTATTCTTGAATTCCCCAGACGCAAGTCAGAATCTTGGAGCGACGGAAGTTGCTTTGGGCAATGGTGAATAATGGAGGAAGCAATTACTTCTACTGGTTACAATCGCTCACGGTGCATTTAATACTATTCATTTTGAAGCATAAATCCAGTTTCTGTTTTTTACCATAGTTCCCCAGTGACACTGCATTGACCTAGTCGCACCTGTGAATTCCACGTGATTGATCGATAGTGTGAAATAAAAGAGATTTAAACAATATATCTATTGCCATGCTTGAAAGAGTCCGTCGGGTATGCCACAGACTTATTTAAAATTAGAGGCATGCGTCTCTGCATGCTACTTGAATCAACTTGCACCATCACCCTTCACTTGCCAATTTATACTGCTCGACTAATTTGTGAATTGACAAATGATCGCCACACATTTTTTTAATCATCTTGCCTCGCCAACTAGCCAGGCAAGACCTCTCCCAGATCAAGATGATAATGCCTAATACACATTATAGGAAACATGGTTTCGAAAAAATGTTCGCGATATGTGGATGCTCACCAGATTTCTGCAAACAAGTTTCAGGAAACATTTGGCCAAAAAAAAACATGTTTCCATGAAACATTTCGGTGATCGCTTAAGAGGAAGTGAAGATCAAAGAAAACAATCAAGGCGCTCCTACCAAGGCCTTTATACTCCATTCGCTTAATTGCAGAAGACGCTTTTACTACGGTGAACATAAAAATGATATTCTTCTCGTGAACAGTTCGAAATGCTTTTTTGATTTGGACAGATACATTTGGAAAAGCGTCTTTATAGAAATATGTTAGCGAAACTACGTTTTGGCAACTTGGTTTGCATAAGCTTTAGTTCAGTTTCGTGTTTCCTATATAGTGTGTACTAATTATTATCATGTTGTGCACAAGCCTAGGGGTTATCCATAAATTATGTCACACTTTTTTGCCTCTTTTTAAACACCCCCCACCCCTTTGTCACAACTGTCACAATTTTTTTTACACCCCATCCATAATGATGTCACAACCCGTCGATTACCCCCCCCCCCAATTATTTTTTAATAATTTAATAATTTTATTTGTCAAAATACTTAAAAATATTAAAAAACTTAATTTTACTTGGTTTTATTTACCTTGGTTTTAATTAACTTGGTTTGCATAAGCTTTATTTCAGTTTCGTGTTTCCTATATAGTGTGTACTAATTATTATCATGTTGTGCACAAGCCTAGGGGTGATCCATAAATTATGTCACACTTTTTTGCCTCTTTTT